>JAVQJF010030796.1:0-194136 GCA_036023855.1 Gadopsis marmoratus | reverse complement strand
CCCCCCCCCCCCCCCCCCCCCCCCCCCCCCCCCCCCCCCGCCCCCCCCCCCCGATGTATTGATTTATTTAATTTAAAAACAAACAACAACGAAGAAGAAGAAGAAGAAGAAAGCAGTTCCATGTCAGACCTGCGGGATCCATCGCTCGGATCAGTTTCCATGTTCGCTTCCAGCCACTCGGCGCGTTTGAAAACAGCAGTTTGTGTTGTTGCTCCTGAAGGTTTCATCCTAACGGCGCCTCGGTAGCTGCCAGGGACTCGCGGCTCGTGAGTGACAGCCAGGTGCTGTCTGATGGTGAAGTGAACAGCCGTGCAGGAGCGAATCCCTGATGGCAGGAAAGCAGCGAGATGTTAAATGCACCGATGCTCTTGTGACAGTGCATCGCAGACCTGTTGAGCTGACCGCTCGCTTTTTCATTCCCGAGCACTTGAAGGGAAGCATGAAGGTGCAAAACAAAACAAAAAAAAAAAATAGCACATGTATTTGTGTTTTCTTACCACATTCATATATTTAACTTTGCACTTGTATAAATAGTTAATAAATAGTGAGTTTGGTTTGCACAGAAAGCATATGCTGCATTCAGAGTAACAGCCTGTATATGGTACGTTATGTTCTGGAGCCTACTGTAAATAATCCATAATATTTTGTGGATGTAAAACTGTGAAAGCGTTGCGCACTGATGTCCTCTGTCCCATCCAGCTCAGACCCGACAGCCATGCATGTGGCTAAATATTTGTAATGTCAGTCTGACAGGTCATTTCACTCTTCTTGTGCATGTTTACTTTACTGCCCTGAGGAAAAGTAACCCATTAAAACCTTAATTTTGACAATGATGCCAGCTACCGCTGTCACACTGCCCTTCACTGTGTTGGGAGATCTTATATAAGTTTCGTTAGATGTTGATGTAGGCTGATCAGAGGGAAAGTCATCCTGAGGTTACAGGAGTGGGCGCGCTCCTCCCACCTCCTCCATCAGTATATAACATCTGGACACAGGGAGACATTAATCTAACAAGTAATTTTAAAGACAACTCAACTGGGAAATTGTGATTTTTTTTTTATAGTGCAAACAATTAATAATCGATAGTTGCAGGTCTAATCAATTATCAAAATAGTTCATTTATTTTCTGACTATTGACAAAACAATCCGCTTATTGATCTGCTCTAGATGACGTTACAGCACAGACCTTGCTGAGAAAATAGTTCTTCAGTATTGATTGATTTGTAGGATTGAATTCTATTCTGCATATTTCATGCAACAGAATGGTTCTATGTTAAATGAAATCCTTCATATTTACTCGCTGTTTGGAATTTTACCATCGAGACGTCCATGTTGGATGACTCTGACTTCTGAGCTTACGTATTGGATCTCGACAGCCTTCAGAGGCACAAGATTCCTTGTTGGCGAACAGTTTAATTGCGGGAAAGAGGCAAGAGAGGTTGAATTCCTCTCTTGACCTGGTGTTACCTTTTCTTCAGAACTGTCACTGGAAATGTCTGCTGGAAAAATTCAGCATCCCTCATACAAATTCAACAAGTAATAGAACTCTCTTCAGCTCTTCCAAGTGGAGGTACCTGCGGAGTGGTTATTATAACGCTGTACATCTGAGGCTAACTGTTGACGTGCTCTTGTGATCAGGTAACACAGATAATCCCCGCACAATGATTTTCCTGCCATTCAGAGTCTCCTCACAAAAACAAATAGGATAAAAAAAGCATGAAATATTTGGAGTGAAATATAGCCAAAAAGTCCTTCTGAGTGAAGGTTTTACATGACGCTCATGTACAGGTGTTTTACATTTTGGTCTTGACCTCGTGAAGATATTTGTGAAACGATAATAGCAGACGTGGGGATTCTTGACTGTAGCTGCAGAAAAGATCCCCGTTTCATCTGGTACTTCCTGCACTGCTTTGCAATCATCTGTGACTAGAGGGTAAAGCCAGATTATCGTAAATGTCTTCAGCGTTGTTCCCCACGTATTGAAGGCATGAGACCGCAGATGAAAGAGTGTTTGTTCATTGTGAATAGCAGGGGTGTGCTGTAATTGGTGTTTTCTGCTAGCTACATCACTGTTTACCCTGTTTAGCTCCTAAGACCCCCAAAGCAGGAGCGGATCGGCTTCTTTAACAAAACAGAGTGGGAGAGTGGGTGTGTGTTAATGCAGCTCTGTAAGATTCATTGGGTTGTTGTGGGTGATATAATCATGCTTGCCCTGCATTACTGCTTTCCTTTCCTGTCATTAATATGATCATGACTCCTAGAAATTATTATTATTTTGATTATAACGCATCTTTAGATAGGGACACGGGGAAATAGATCTGTTTTTCCTTGCACTTCATAAAGAGAGTACAAAGAGATGTACAAATGTTGCAACGGGTTGCAATGTTTGCGTGACATCTGGCGCAGCTGTGAGAATACTGGCTTTGCGACTGCTGCTTGACTTCAACATCATTAATGGTGAACTCCTCACCTGATGCGTCAAGCTGACCACACACGGTCATTTCTCGTGTGTTGGTCCTGTTTGGTTTTACCGGCCCATGCTCATGCGCACCTCCTATGTCGCAGATGTTGTTGGCTTTGCGCTTGACTGGAGACTCGATTTGATCACAGGGACCCGTGGTTGCTTTGACACCTGGTCAGAGGAGAGGATCCGATATATGGCGATAAGATTCCAATTTCATGGACGGCTGCAAAGTGTCAGAGCTGTTTACTTTCATCAAAGTCGTGACCATGGCTCTCAAGTCATTGGTTTGTGGTTGTACACGAAACACACATTCATGCTATCTTCGTTGTGGCAAAGATATGGACATATAAAGATATGGACATTGGGTCCATATAAATGTTCCCATTTAATGGATTGTAACAGAATTACTGTACAGCAGCAGACCACTAATGTTCACTTTCAATCTCTTGACAGATCCCATTATAAAAGCATGCATTATAAGGGTATACAATGCTAAGACAACATTATATTACAGATGCAGTGTAAACACTGAGATCTGGGAACATACCAAAACAGCTAAAGCATGTAGTCTTAAATGAAACAAATGTACAGAAATCCTATATATTCTAATAGTATAGCACATAGTAATCATCAACCATTTTCAGTATCAAAACACACAATAAGCATAACCTGGTAACCTTTTGCTTTCTCTTCTAGCCAACAAAAGAGTGTCTTTATCAAGATAATTATGGATTTGTTGAACTTGGTTAGAGACCAAAGAAATACCACTGCTACTAGGGCTGGGCAATATGACGATACCGTGAGATGTTATACATTTATTTGCTGATTTTGCCGTACTGTTTATACTGTGGTAGATATCTCTGGATGGACCATTGTGGATAATGTGGGACTCCTTTACGGCAACACTGGCGTAAACACCACACCAGTGTTTTCTCCCTTGCTGCAACTTCAGTACTTTTTAATCTGATCTTTTGCAGCCATGTGAGGATCTGTTTGATCAGATTTCTTCAGCACAGCCGCTCAAACCAATATTCAGTCATTGGCTCTTCTATAGCCAGTTGATATAACTGACATCTGCCTATGCAACATACTAGATGTAGCATGTCCTAAGTAAGTACCTAAAAAGCTTAAATAAACCATATACACAAGGTTGCCAGGTTACAACATGAACTAAAATGCAGCATCATTATATAAACTACATCTCATAAAGCCTAATGGAGCACCACTACTTAAAATCCATGGTTACAATAACTCTTAAATGCATTAAATGTCATTAATACCTTAACACCTAGTTAACAAAAGCCCCTAGTAAAGCATAAATTATTTTAAGAAGACAATGAAATAGCATTTAGTTTTTTATGCTCTTCAAAATAACAGATTTTTCACACATGTACATACTTGTTACTCAACTTAAGTAAATTAAAACTATTATTAATAGCTGTTTGTGACCTTTTTGAGTTTGTATTTACTTGTCTGATTCTGTTATCACCTCAAACGTCTGCTGCATGTGACCAGGAATCAGCTGAACGTACTCTGGTTCTCAACAATACTATCAAGATTGCAGGGTGTGTGTTAGTCTTTGCCTTTAACTGTGCCTGCCAAGGTCCACAGCTTCTATGTAAAAGTAAATTAAATTAAATCACTCATGCTGGCTTTATGGTGCATACTGCATTCATGTGAAGTTGAGACCTCCTTATGTCTCACGCACTCAAGATTTTAGGATCTCATTGCTGGACAATAAGGTCATCTCTTAAGCTGTGAAGTGGATGACAACTCGTTTGTGCATTGTTTATGAGTCATTCCAAGCAATTATAGAGCCAGGAAAATTCCTCCTGCCTCCCTTTTATAGAGTGAATCCAATGAGGGATTCATAGAGATCGACTCGCATTAAAACACAGAAACATTTCAAGTAAATACTCTTGTTTAGTAACATAATGTCGTTGTACCTTATCCCTGTAGACTTGTATTTATTTTTTTATTCCTAGTAGCTTCAGAGGACAGAGGCATGGCAGGATTTACAGTCATCTCAGTGTCGGCCTCCAGTTTGTGTGTTCTAGCTTTCATTTTCTGGCTCCCATATTCTGTTTTCAAAACAGCGGAGTCTGGTTTGACTTATCCTCTGTGGGTGCACAGAGCTGTGCTGTGCTATGCAGAGACTGCAGGGTGGGTCTAGAACTCTGTACAAACCACCGGGAGCCTATTTACATTTATCTTTATGTCCATTAATCACACTCACTCATTGTATGTCTTTTAATGCTCTGGTCTGTGACGGCCTGCAGAGCCTCATCAGGTTACCTCTGAGGTCAAAGCTGCACCCTTTTGTTGTGCAATGACGCAAAAACAAGGCTTTCAGGCCCGAGAGTAGGTACTAACTCAAACTCAGTCTTCTGCTATTTATGCAGGTTCAACCTCCTTTTGAAAATGGCTATTGTGCATTAGAACCTGAAAAGCCTATGGACATTTTTGGTGCACTGTGAGCTGGTTAAAGTGCTCCAGTGCTTGGCTGTGGCTTGGCCTGACACAAAGCTAAGTGGTTGTTTCCACTGGATGGGCACTGCACAGTGTGGCCTTTTGAAGAAGTTGATTCAGTGGCTACAGCAGTGTATGTAACTCTATATCCAGAATATTCCACATGTTACATCTAAAAGCAGTGTTTGTACAAAGTCTTGGAAGTTTGATAGAAGAATATACTCCTTGAATAAATCTTTATTTATTTTTTTTTTTTTACATAATTTGGTGTTTCATCACCAAAAATCTTTTAATATGTGAAATTAAACAATCTTTTCATATTTGTTTGCTGACTCCTGGCAATTTAGTGTAACAATTTAAGTGCAATGAACGTGCTGGAATTTAACCCTTTTTATGAAGTGTTTTATTTGTTACTTAAAATGCATGGATTGTTGCTTTGTAATCCTGCTTAAGTGAAAGGCCTCAAGGGGCTAATTACATACTGTAGAGTTTTTTGTGTTTTAATTCCCTGAAAGACGGTGGAAGACGTGAGTTCCACAGTGGAGGGATGGGATGATAAGAAACCGTCCTGGTTTTATTTCCTCTTTCTCCTGTCACTACCATTTATTTATTCATTTGTTGAAGTAATTTCCCATTCCCATTCACACTGTTATCTTTTAACAGAATTTAATAGAATCCGTGCTCTATTTCTCCGACTAGAAACGATCCACAAGGGCATTGGGTTGGTTGACTGCTAGGATGTGCTCAATGTTCGAGGCATGCTTGTGAAACAAAAGTTAATTTCATAGATCAGTGTGTTTGGTGCACATTCCAGCTAGATCTGTGTGCATCTGGATGACGGTCATTATCAACGTGGTGTCTGGCGCTTTCTACTAAAGTGAACTTATAATAAATGTTCTAGTCGAACAGATCTGTCTAAATGATGTGGCGCATGAAGTCAGTCCTTTCTTACACTTTGCATTATGCACTCTTAAGCCCATTTTGCAGCAAAGAGAAACGAGCAAGAAGTAATTTTGCCTTGAATTCTCAAAAGCCAAGCTGGGTTTTTTTTGTTTTTTTTTGGACTCTAGCTGCTCGTCTGTAACGTATTGTCTTTATGAGGCAAAGCTATACACATGAAATCAATTAGAAGGTGCTGGAATGTGCTGCACGGATCTGGAGTTGATTTGTAGAGCAGGGATGGCCATATTGAGAGAGACGGATCGGGGAGTGGGTCAGTGCTGTGTCACAGCTGGTGATGGTGTCTGGAGGCCTCCATCACTCGGCTGCTGAATTGCTGCCAACGCACCATTTACTCACCATCCCATCTTGTTCGGCCCCACAGAGTTCCTTTCGGGCCTTCGACATTGTTTTGCCAAGTTTTTCTGGATTACATAAAAACAAAACAACACCTTAAATTTCATCTTGCCAATGAAAGGTTGTCCTCGAAAGAGTTTTTATTTCTTTTGTTTCAGGGACATTTCTCTAAGAGTCGGACTCTGTGTACATTAATGCATTTGCTCATTCACTTGTGTTTTATGCTTTTTTCCATGCGCAGTGCTCAGGGGCAATTCAGTGTGCACTGTTTAGATGCTGCAGAGCTCCAGTGACCCTGCATAAGGAAATACAGTGTGTGCTCCATACAACTGGCAGTGTGCTCAAAATTAAAGCAAGCCGGCCAACTGGACACTGAGCATCCACATACTAGGAAGTGACTCAGTGATTTATGGCGCAGTGTGTAGGTCAGGTCAGGATTTAAGCATTTGTTCAGTGAATCTACACCATGGAGGGGCGTTCTCTTGCCCTCCATTCTCCCATCAGAGGAGAGCACCTAAAAAGTGCGCTTGTTGAAATATATCAAATAAAAAATAGCAATTGAAAAAAGTAAATTCTTTGTCTCAGCTTTCTGGAAGTCACTCTGTTTAGACAAGGTTTCAGTACTTGATAACCAGAGGAAACCCCTTATTGGAACTTTTTCAGCCCATCAAACATCACTGACTTCACCGCGAATTTTTGATTTGACAAGCTAACGAGGAAAGAAAATAGAATTACAGTCGGTGATTTCTGTTTTTAACACAAACATCCCAATTTAGTCTCCTTGAATGCCTCCATCTCCAAGTAAGAGCTTGCAAGCCATTGAAAAAACTGAAACTAGATGTTTAGTCAAGTGTAGAGAATTAGACCTTTAGTTGGATAATAACACTAATCCCATCTCTAATGGACAAATACTCCAGACATTTTTACAGAATACTGGCCTTGAGCCATTCTTGGGCTCAGGGTCACCTCAAGGACTTTCTCAGCATTCAAATTTAATGACTTTTCCTTATCACTCTCACATAAAGACATTTCAATTATAAATAACTCTGTTTCCGGTGGAGGTTCCAATGTTGCCCTCACTGATTAATGGTGTGAATGGGTTTTAACTGAGGCTGTGAAAATTAGATTTGTCATTTTATTTTCTAACTAGATGTATTCTTGCTCTAATATGTACCCACATGATGGTTGTTTTTCTCAGGTTATGTGTAGGGTGCACTTTTTAATAATGCAGTGTTTGCTATACAGTACTTACTTTTAAAAGTTGATCATAAGCAGACGAAGGCAAAATGATTGTTTCTAAAAAAAAAAAAAAAAAGTGACAATCCTCCTGTTTTTGTGCATAGAAGAGATTTCCTACCATTTAGTCACAGCAGTGTGATCAAGTTGCCTTTCAGCTGTGGCAGGAAATGCTTTAGCTGGAATGGCATTATCAGGAGGGGACTCAGTTAGAAGCAAACACACTGGGCTTACAGGAGATCCTGTAAGTGGAGTATGCACCTTGATTCAGTGGGATTGGTGTTTGCTGTTGGGCCAATCCCAGGAGACTAAATAAAGGCCTTCTTCATTCCCTTTTGTAGGTAAAGTGGACTCGAATGGTTTAACATCCCAGCCTGATTTGGGCCCTCCAGAAATCGTCAGCATTTTGGCAGTAACTTTGGGGGGGGGGGGGGAGTGACTTTGCAGGCTGAATTAACAATTCACATCTCTGTTTGAGATATTTCAGGGGGCTTTGAAAGAGGACTGCTGAAAGGGAAAGCTGCTAGTCTTTCCCCCAGTCTCTAACCCCTCGTCTGCCACAACCTCCAATTAGGCTCAGAGGTTCTCCCCTCTGCGGTCAATTCATGCGGGTGTGTAAAGCGACGATAAAATTAGAACCCACAATGTTTTATTTCCAGTTTTTTGCCAACTCACAGGGAACAACCGGCTAAGCCCAGCTGCTTCACACGGGGACCAGAGAGATCGAAGGAATGCCTTCACACAGCAGCATGTCGGAGGCTTCAATGCTTTTACTCATTTCAGCTCAGGGCTCAGACAGTGCGGCTGTTTGTTTGGTTGTTGGTTGTTTAGGCAGATTAAACGGCAACATGTAAGCACAGGCAAATCCAGTGTACCACCATACAAAATGCACTGAAACATTGGTAAGCTGAAGGGAAGCAAAACTAAGACGTTGGCCTCAGGCCACGGCTAGCCTCTCTCTCATTCCTTCACCAAGGGGTTGGGTGTGTGCATGTCGGCTAAACTGAATCAGTCACTGGTCTTTATCCATTTATAGCTTCCTTTCTCACTCTCATCTTGAATTTTACATCATGTCACATTCTTATGACATTATGACTGTATTAAGGCCTCTCAAGGCTGAGTTTAAATCTAATTCTCTTGCTTTGGTTTTGTAAGCCCCCCCCCCATTGTGTGAGGAGCAGAACAGAGTGAAATCTCTGCATTTTAAAATCCAGCGTGCTCTTTCTCTTAATCTCCTCAAAAATCAAGGTGCTGGTCAGATAAGGAAAGATGTGATCTGATCCCTGCAACCCTTTAGCTTCTAATTGTATTTACAAAAACACGACGCTGAGAAATCTCAGTGTTTGACTCACACATACACTTCACTGCCACATGAGCAAAGACCAGGGTCTAAACCCATTTAGTCTGACAGTCAAAAGGAACGTTATTGCAATAATACACTAGCCTCACGCTCTCTTGTGATTTCAGTCACATCCCAGCCCCTTGCGGTGCACCCACCCCCACCGCCCACCCCAAACACCTATCTGCCTGCCAAGTACGTAGGCAGGCAAGTCATCTTGGGCGGGAGAGGGCTCAGTCCCTGAAGAGAATCACAATGAGACCTTCGGCGCTGTCCTTCCCACAGTGTTGCTGCACAACAGTACAGTACCAACAACCTCCTGTCTAAAATGGCCATGGTGGTCTTTATTTATTTTTACTGTGGGTAGCATTTTTGACCACTTGCATAAAAGCAAGAATTGCACTTGTATATATTCATCAACCTATTTTCATTCTTTCTTATACTGAGAGAAGATGTTACCATAGAATTTCAGCTTTGTCCATTTTCATTTTAGTGAAGGATTGTGTCATTAATGGACTTGGAAATGCACTCTTACTCTCTTCATTATTGCACATGGTCAAGCATTTTCACATTGCATTTTATTTAAAGGATCAATTCACCTAAATTACAAAAAAAACAAAACACCTACCTGTTGTCATGCAGATAGGATTGGCTTTATTTATTCGATTTTTGATGTGCCTGTCAGAGATTTCTGTCAGCACCAGCAATTCATGGTGCTTGAAGCATTTAAACATTATGTTCAACGAATCAACAGGAATACTTCTTTCCAGAAACATTGTTCCCATCACTCAGAATAATCCAAAGTGATGGAAAAACAGGTCCTGTAAATACTGATAGGTTCTGCAGATTATTACGAGTGACATGGGTCTTGACAATTTAATAATAAATATAAATTTTTGATGATGTGAGCGGCACAATTGAAATTCCAATTCACATCCGTTGTATTGGGTTGGAGGCAGAAATCTGACTGATGTAACGCCATGTGGGTAGAGCTCCATTTGACCAGGGTCTTTCTGAGTTAAAGCGTGTCAGAAGTGTCAGGCTGCTGATGGGTCATGAGCGTTGCTGTGGTTCTGCCAGCCCGTGGTACACCTCAACAATCGGTGCTGACTTACTGCCCAGAAGGACCGTGTTCTGCAGTTTTCCATGGGTCAGTCGGTGGTTGAATGCCCAGTTATATGTCTGTGTTGAGACACATGAAAGAGCCTCTGTGGTAGAAGTCCAAAACACCTTAAGAGTATTGAAAGGTTTTTCTTTTTTTTTTTTTAAGAAGCGGAAAGAAATGAGATGTCCGTAAGAAGAGAGGAAACAACAAACAAACCCAGAACTAAAAGGCACCACTGTTGGCTGAATACTTGCAGAGGAGGTTTTTTTTTTTTTTTTTTTACAGAGTGTGTGCCTGTGGGTCTTTTGATACAAAAACATCATTGTAAACTTGGGTTGACCCTTGCATGTTGTTTTGCCCCTTTGAGTTAAGATCTATGCTGCTTGAAGCTGGAAATTTCCTACGTAGATTCTGCACAGGAGAGAATAGCTGTTGAAAAGTGCTTTAAAAAAGAGAACCACATTATACGGCATTAAAAAAACATTCACTTTTTATTTTAAAGATTGGGTGCTTGCACATTGCATTTCTCTCTAAATGTATTTGTGATTGGGGGGGGAAAAAAGCATTTAATGCTACAGTTGCTTTTAGTGATGACACATCAACTTTCTACTTTTTTTTCCCCCAGGTTTCAATACTGACTATCAGCCCAAAACCTGCAGCTCTAAGCAGTTTGTATGTAAGGACCAGGTGACCTGCATCTCCAAAGGCTGGCGCTGCGATGGGGAGAAGGACTGTCCAGATGGCTCGGACGAATCGCCAGATATCTGTAAGTATGCTTACATGAAAGTAGCTACTAAAACTGTCTCTCAGCAGGCTTGTGTCCTCAGCTCTCATGTTCGCTCCAAGCTGTTGGTTCAGGGCGGTGAGGATGATTCCTGCTTTTACTCAACTTTGTTTTCTTGAGATTGCTATTTTGTAAATTAACTTATTTTTATTATTTTTTTAAAAACATTGAGCTTTGGTTTACACCTCATGTCATCACAATGGTGTTGCGGCTCACGTGGTGTTATAATGCATCAAATCCACTGCCTCTGAATGGCTTTGAGTAGACCATAGCATAATGTTCAGACAGTTTAATTTGGGCCTGAATAAGAGGCTAAGTTGTGCCCTTTTCTACAAAGGGCACAGGCCCACAGTGTGTGCTCTGGCTGCTCTGCTGAATTATAGCTCTAATTACGCGGCCATGTTTAGTCTGAATGTTCAGGGATGTGTCTGCTCTTGTCTGGACGAGTGTCTTGCCCCAGCCACTCACATCTGTCTGACTCTCCATCTTGCTATTCCATCCATAAACTCTCTCCTGGTAAAAGCCTGTCCCTCTGTTTATATGCAGGCGCTAATGGTGATTTTACTCTCTGCGTGTGCCACGCCTTACATCTGCAATGCCACAAGCATTCTCACAATAGTCTGGCACGCAGAGACAACAAGCAGCTGACACCCAGGATTAAGGGACTTGTTATTGTGGCTGAAAACGCAACAAAGTATTAACATGTAGGATTAGGGATTGGAAATGTGTGAGATAGCTGAGGGGATGTGTCATTATGCTGTGGTCATAGGCGCATAAAATGTTACTTTAGGCGTCGAAATGGACAAAGTAAAAATTTGTTGAATTCCCCGCCCAGAGGCTGGTCACGTAATCTCCTCCATGCTCAGAGATCTGCTGTACTAAGTATCAAGTCTTTGAAATGGTTTGGTGCCAAACATTTTCTGACTCCGAGCTAAAACGTAAAGGTGAAGCTGAACAGAAAACGTTCTCTCATCTACCTTCTCTGTCACTATCGTTTAGTTATTGTTTCACACAGATTTTACAGTGACAATCTATTGCTAACATTTGAACTCTTCATGTATAAAGTGTACAGTAAGTGTAGCTAAAATAAATTGCTCACGGATTTTTCACAAGGGAAGAAAACGATCAATTCTCGTTTCGTAAATAACAGCAATCACAGAACACGAGAAGATTTCTGTAAGTGTGACTCACATAATTCACTCTAGCAAGCCGTGGCCATTGAATTTCTTCCCTTTTTACTTAGCAATTGAATTGAGTGAATTTTCCATAGCACTTATGTTATTTTGTGACACAGACAATGGTGTGATTCATCTTCTGCGTGGACAGATGGAGAGTGGTGTTTCACCAGAGCATCAAGATATCTTCTGCTCAATTACCTGCTTCCCATGGGCTCTAATCTGCCCATCGCTTTACCTTTTAGTTAAGGCACTTCTTATTCATGCCAGTTTCTGAGGCAGTCATAATAAATATCTGTTACTGCAATTAATGCACTTTTTTCCCTTACAGCACTATGTGTTTGCAGCCTTAACAAGCACAGTCAAAGGCGAGGCGCCTTTTAAGTATCACAATGAAAGGCAGCCAGACTGTGATTTTATCATTTAGTTGATCCATCCATTAAATGTGACTGTAGTGTTTGGAATGGAGGGCTGCAGATAACGCTACGGACTGAATGGGCCAGAGCCAGCACAGATGGAGACGGGAGACTTTGGAGGAGTATGACTCTGAAGGGTATTTAAAATCCTGCTCTGACTCAGAGGAATGTAAAAGTCTTTTTTTTGTTTTCTTTTTATCCTGGATTTTCCATTCACGGGTGAAACCGTATGCAGGTCAACAGCCAGGTTTTTCCCTTATTATAAAGAGGCAATCTGATCGACATGCTGTAAACAAGGCTGCTCTCAGCTGAGCCCTTAAGGATATAATAGATATAAAGGCAGGCTGCACATTGATCCATCTTAAAGGGGGACTGAAATCTGGATCAGCTGGTGGAGTTTTGTGTTGATGCAATTCTTTTTATTTTGAAAGCTCTAGGTGTCATCTGGTCATCCACTGCTCTCTTATCAGCTGCAAAGTTTACAAAAGCAGTTTAACTTTCTCTTTCAAACTTAGTTCAGGAAAGTCAGACCATTCCAAGAAAATTCCCTGCTCTAGGTGTTCGTTCCAACATGCCCCGCGACCACAGACTAGTTTTGTGCGTTAATGTTTATGGGAATTAGAGTGGTGCGAGCTACTATAATTACGACATTATCTCCAATTCTAGCTAATTACTAACTACAGGCTGGTTTACAAAGGGAACTCATGGAGATTCGCAAGGCAAAAAACATGTTCCTCATATTTTCTTCCTCTCTCCCTCCTGTGGTTGCTTGGCTGTACTTCTGTCTTGGTGCGGGATCGCCACACCGTCAGCTATCGTGGAAAACGGAGACGGTGACAGACAGTGCCGGCAGCCATCATGGAGCTTTCTTAAATAGATTTGTATATCATTTGAAAAGGGCACTTGTGAAAAGTGAAAATAATAATCTGCCTGTATTATTCCACTCATCCTCAAGCTCAAGTGTTACGATGAAAGCAACACAATCACTAGAGCTAATTTGGCTGAGGCACCAGTTTTGTTTCTGGTAAATGCCACCTGTTTTGTTTACAATGATCATGAATTCACTTGCTGTCAGAGTGGTGGGTGTCTTTGATCTACACCTCTGGTACCCATGCTGTAGGAAAGTGTACTCCTCGCTGTCACACTGTCTGGAGGTCTAATTGCCTGTCGTTTCCAAACCATTCATCTGGGCTGTAATTATGCTGAGGAGCTAAATACAGACTTCTGCCGCAGTAGTGGGGTTGTGACGTTGCATCACATCAGGCGTTGACATGCTGAGGTTGAGGTGGCAGTTGATGCCATGGGTCAGTTTTGCGTGTTTGCATCCGTAGCCTATGGGCTTGTTTATTAGGGGTGTACTGAAGCAGAGTTTTGGGAAGGTGCATATATGGATGCATGATTTTGCACATGGATCTGCGTGACTTGTCATCCTAAATGGATTGGTGGTGGCCTGGACAGGTTCCCAACTGTAGGGCTGTCATAGCCCTCAGACCCCCAGTGTGGCCCTCCCTCTTACAGCCCCTAGTACACACTCAGATAGCCATCAGCAGGCTGCCTGTACAGGCCCCTGTCTGCAGGTGTGTGACCCTGTCATCCTCTCCCTGGGACTGCACCCACTACATGGCTTCAATTGGTTTCAGACAAGCTATTTCAGCTCAATTACATACAGGCTTAGGGCTCAGGAAGTGTTTGACACGTGCCCTCAGGGCAGGAGTTTATGCTCTGTGTGTCTCAGTGCAGGACTGCTGCTTTGTAATTATCTTATAGTTTGTAGAGCGTTGTAATGAGGTCATGATATTATACAATAATACCTGGCTAAACGTTTTGGTGAAGGTTCTGACTGTAGTTCTTTAGTGAGAGCTTCCACTTCACTGTAACAAACTTAGGGCTATCAAGCATACAATAGTTTATTTGAGCAAACAGAATTAAAATTTTTCTAACATTCTTGTTGCAGTTTTTTTCAGGACGCTGTTGTTAAAGTTGAAAGTGCTGTGTCAGAGCTTCAGTTTAATGTCACAGCTCTCTTGGAACAGTTACAGTAAAAAACACTGCCTCCCTGTCTGTGTCCCTGTATGCAATTATGATTCTTGCGTGAACCACATGCATTGTGGTTGAGCCAGTGAATTGGAACAGATGTTTGAATAAGCCCTAGAATGTAAGCACTTTCTCCATCATGGGAAGTGCTTGCCATGAAGGAATCCCTTTCATCACGAGAAAAACCCTGGAACAATTGTCTGCCCCTAATTCTCTGTTAGAGTTTTTAGCCCCCGATTTAGCATGAAAATGTCCACAGGAGGACTTTCAGGCAGGGGGTGAAATGTATCTCATCATGCTAATAGACTGCCTTTCTCATCTCATGCAGTGTTATCCACTTTCATTCAGGAAGAGAAAATGAGCTGATAACTCAAAGTAGTTAACACTTGCAAATGGGAAGCCGCTCCCTGTACTCCTACTGTCAAGCTGTCATTAAGTTATCTCCATATGCTGGTAGAAGTATTACACACATGCAGTATAGACACACACATCATGTGTTTTCGTTGTTGGTGCTTGAAAGTAATTTTGAGGAGATATACCTTGGAATGCAGTTTCATTATGAAACTGAGGGAGCCTTGGCTGAAGAGGCTAAAAGTATTTAATGTAACAGTAGCCAAATGTTGACCCTCAAATCCAGACATGAACTCCTTTTCATTAAACTTTCATGTTCAGCTTCCAGTAAACATGTGATTTCATGCAATTTGCTTTCAACAGGACAATTTGCACAAACACACTGGTAACGGCTTCAAAGAGTTTGTCTGATGGAACGGTGGTGGCACCTCCCAACACATAACCATACCACGTCGCTTGGCCCACACACACACACATTCTGGCCCATGTTAGTGGATACCGTGGCCTGGGGCCGAGTTGGTAGGGAGGTCAGATGGGAAGATTGAGATATAATCTCTGTGCAGCTGCCTGAGGCGTCTGTGGGCCACACAACAAGGTTATCTGTCCATCTCTTGCCCTCGAGCCCCAAGTGGATGCTCGCCAGCCTGGCCCTTTGTCCGGCCCATCTGACTGTCATGCCTCAGCAGCCTCCCCAAGACAACCAGAAAGAGCTGACTACTGTGGTGCTGGGATGGGGTGGAGGCATGGAGCGATGGGGTGAAGGGATGATCCTAGAGGAAAAAAAATCCTTTGTATAGGACAAAATGATTAGATTAGCATTTAGGCTGAGGATGAAAATGGGAATAGCTCTGATCCATTTTCTATAGAAACAACCTTTTACATTAAAGTTTGAGGAGGGGGGCTTTCATAACCTATAATAATGTAGCTGTACTCACAAGGGGCACCAGGCAGGGGCAGGAGGGTCTGTAGTGGCAGTGGTTGACATGCTGCTTCCACAGAGGAAGGAGCAAAGCCCTGTAAATCCCTCTGGTCTGTGGCCCTGAGCCCTCCTCAGCTTCACCGGCCTATCAACAGACAGAGAACACGGGGCTTTCTCACGCCACACAGGCACCACTTCATTTTCTCTGCTGTCTCCTCCACTCCCTGTCTCCTTCTCTCCCTCTTGCGTTCTATCCTATGTCCCACTGTCTCTGTCTGTCAAAGCAGGTGGAGAAGCTAGACTCAAGTCATCTGTGTTCCCAGTTCCTCATATTTTATCTCCAGTCTTTCCTCTGGTGTAATTGCCTCACAGTTTTTTGGAACGGTGGATGTTAAACATTGAGGGTTTTTTTTAAAAATGGTTGATCTAGATCAAATTAACGACGTTGGATTGCCATGGTTTTTATGTAATTTAAAAAAAAAGTATCGGTGGAGGGAAAGATTTTTTGAATATGTCCATGGAAATTTTCCAAACTACTGAGTACAATATTTCACTTCTCTCTGTTGCCCATTCATATGCTCAGTTTATATAAAACACTCAAAGTTTTATCTTAAAATGGGTATATACACTACTTCAGGCTTTGTGGAGGATGATAACGTGACACAGAGGCAATGTGTTTATTCTTAATATGGTAGAGACGATGTTATCTTAAGAATGCACTGATTGTATGCATGGGCAGCAGAGAAGTGGATTGTGTTAAAGGACTTTTTTAAAAGAGATATTTTATTCCTTTATAAACAAATATACTTTTTGCAGCCATTTTTCAAAGTTACAGGGTCTGTTTTTAATAACTGAGATGGAGTTTGGGTGGTGTATCCATTCACAGTATAATGCAATTACAACAATTTTTATTTATAATTTTTTGTCTCAGTATCGTTAAGGTTATTATTATTCATATTCATACTTTAGAATTATGGTAAATGTGTTGGAAGATAAACTGGTACATAAGGTCTTCTTCCAGTGAGGGCACTATGTGCTATACTGTAAGTCCTGTGTGCAGTGGCTGCCTCTGTAGTGTTTGACATAGCCATGTGCTTGTTGTCCATGCTGCTTTAAAGTGTGATTCTAGAGTGGGGAGAGTCTGTCCGTGGGCAGGCCTGCCTGTCACCCTGCACAACATATTTATTCGAGGTGACAGCAGACTTTATGGGAGTCAGTCAGGGGCTGCCATGGAGCCCGAAAGAGCAGGAAGAAAAGCAGGCTTTTGTGCTCAGGACAAAAGATCGACAGGGGATCCAAATTTAAGGTCATTGCATAACTACAGGAACTGGGGGATGGGGGGGGGTTCAGACTCGAGGTTGAGGTGTTGGAGGGAAACGTGCATTGGTTTCACGTCACAGCTCTGATGCCTAGCGCCGATCATACAAGCTAATGGAACCCAGAGCGACACGCAAGGGATGACTTCACTCTGTATTTGGGGAATTATTTGACGGTTACACAGGTAGTGATGCATTGCCTAAATCTACATTGTGCTCAGGGGAAATGTGTAATATTGTCTCTGCACAAAGTCATATTTCACTCCAAAGACCGCATGCTGCAATAAGAGTTTCAATAAAGCTGAACACAAGTATCTGTATTATGACTCATGCTTTATGTTTTAATCATGATGAATCCCGGCACTCATTTCTTTAATATGCTACTATAAGAGACTAAAAGAGAGAGAGATATCATGCAGCACATTGGAGAAAGATTTTAACAATTCCCAGAGGACACACTGAGGATATGCTAATATCACTGTTTAGCTGATCACACAGTTTAATGCAATAATGTAATTATCCTCACTCTTCCCTCTAATAGGTGTGAGGGTTGTAATTTCCCTCTTTTCCTTTGTCTGCCACTGCACTGCCAAGCTTCTCTCATTGTCCTTACTTGCAGTGCTATGTCTCCAAGGCTGCCAACTCATTGTGCTATCCCAGTGAAGCGACATGTTAAATTATTGTTAAGTATTGCTCTGTGATAAATATATCCCTTCAGTCCTATAACAAATTCTATAGCACCAGCTAATGAAAGGCCAAATTATAGCATAACAGATTGTGTTATCATGATTGCCATGTAAAATCTGCACATTTCAAAATGCTTTATTTCACATGTACTCTTCATGGTCCGTGCAAATGAAACAAAAAAAGGAAGTTGTTTCACATTTCTATGTTGTTGCCTTTTACAGATAGCGCTGATTATCATTGCATAATCTTATCTATGATTTATAAATCTTCTAAACAGAATTACAAAGCGTGGTATGAAATGTAAGCCACACAGTGATAGATCTAATCTTTTGGTCTATTATAAATCCTAGCAGTTGCATATTTTCTTGAGAACAGCGGCACATTTTACACAAGGCAAGAGCATAGGAATTTGCTACTTAGGTGGGATCGCTAAATGATAAGATATATGTCATTTTGGAAATTTTCCAGCTGAGCATATAAAGAAGAGAAGAGAGGAAAGAAGAGTAAAGACTTATAAAATCATGAATTGCACCTTTCCACCAGGCAGCAATGTTTGAGAACTGTAAATATGCAGTTTAAACTCCCTTAACATGAACAGAAAGCCAGTCATTTCAATTGTTGTGCTCCTCAGCATCTGTGGCAGTCGGAGTTTGGATGGGAGTATGATTTCTATGCAGTCTATACAGCCACTTGCTTCTGAGAAGTTTCCATGTTCATGGAACTATAAGTTGTTGTTGTCTTTGCCTGCAGCATTGGGGATCTCAACGTAATGATCTTTCAGTTCAGGAAAGGCACTGCAGACTTGAATGGATTACTTTACATACTGTTGCTTCACTGACACCACATAAATCTCCGTTTGACAGTGCCAGATGCCAAAAACCTTAACGTGATCAACACTTGGAAAGAGAGAGAGTGTGTAGGTCTCCTTGTTTGTGACAACAAAGCAATTCTTGGCTCCAGGAGTAAAAATAAATATTCTGCATTTTCGTTTCCGCGGTCATGAAGAGCTTATTTTGGACGGTGGAGTATGTCTTCATGAACATAGTCTGAATAAGAATATGCTAACTCTAGGATTGTTCTAAGCAAGAGAACCATTTCAATGAATCTGGTTTAAAAGGGATCTTTAGTTTGTCTGGGAAGTACCAAAACATGGAATTGATTGCCAAAAGAAGACAGTTGTTTACTGTGTCACTGAGAGTAGTTGATGCTATGACGTACTCCAAAGCAGAATACAATTTCTCCACATCAAACCAAAAGGAATTATTTGTGTCATGGCATCTTTTTCTAAAACCTTGACTTAAATAAAGGAACCTGTAGTTTTAAAGGTCAGATTGATCAACAAAAGGGTTCTTAAGAAGTTGAAGCACTGCAAACTAGTAACAAGGGACGTGCAGAGGATTTGGTCCAAGAAAAAATTGCATGTCCACATGGTACGTTAACACAAATCCACCCAAGAGCCACGTGTCAACAACAACCTACAGAAACGAGTCCTGGTATGATTCTAGCACAACGCAGCTACAGAATCGTATGTTTTGTAGACTTGAATGTGCATGTGGAGAAAGACCGAAGGGGTTCTAATGTATTCTGTCCATTCAGATTTGCTCAGTAATGCTCTGCTTCCACTGACAGGTGACGCAGGAACTGGCTACTGCCAGTATGAGGGGAGCTTATTGCAATACGCTGCCAACAACTTACCAAACTGGAGCAGGGAGTACAGGGTTCATCTCCATTGTCCCTTCCGCAAAGTTATTTAATCCGCCACATTGTCCTTTCTATTTAGTTTTCTGCTGCCAGTGTCTATTCATTCCTGCCAAGATATTGCTGTGTTGTGGAACTCAAACAATTCTTTCCGGCTGTTGTGTATCGCTGGCAGTTGTTATTGTGTTTCTTAAAACTTATTCTGTTGCTGCCTGGCCAGTGGAAAGGTAGGAGTGTGTGTGTAGGAGAAGAGGTTATTGTGTCAGTTATTGTGTCAGTTAGTTAATCTGTCTGTCTGCTCAATCCTCAACATATCACATTGTGTCAAATGTGCTTACATGTATGCATAGTTGCAAAGACAGATTTGTGCAGTGGGTATCATTCAGATGACTTTCACCGGGACTTGCCTTTTCTATTCAGAGAAAATGGTTGAGAAATGATAAATCCTTGGCAGGGGTTTCATTCCCAGTGTGCATGGCTGTGTATTTCTAGCACTGCAGGTTATGTAGAAATCCCCAGGTTGGCAGTTTATTGAATGTAACTCGGGCTGGCTTAGAGGCTGAGACTGTAGGAGGGCTGCTAATATGCTAGCATCCCCCAGATGGGAGAGCTGCTCTCCTTCTTCTCCCTAAACCAGATGTACATGAAGCTAATTCTCTGTTGTGGCACCTTTTTTGCGCACAGGCTGCTGTGGTGGGAGCATTATGGAGGCTCTTGTCACTTGAAGGTACTTATTTTACCCGAGTTAAATTTTATGATCTGTGTGTGTGGCTACTAATCTCTTGGATGGATAGAGAGGACTTAGATGGAATGCTTGTGGTTTTCTTCAGGGGATGCCGACAAGCAGGGACATTTTCACCCTCATATAAGTGCTTGTGCACATTTACAGTTTGATTATTTTAATAGCATGTCTTGTAAGAATACAGAACAATATTTTTGCTATAGCCATTGAAAGAGATGTAGTTTTACTTTCCTCTAAGACCTAATAAGTTCCCTCATCTCAGCTGGATGTGCATGACACAAAGACATAACATACTGAATATCATATCATATCAAGTCAATTATATTTTTGTTCCCTAAAATATAAGATTTGTTCAGTGGGCTTAAAAATTTACAACTTACAGTATGACACCCTCTATACTCAGTCTCAGTCCAGATAAGAAAAGAACTCCCCCATCTCAAAGTGTCTCCCAGCACCGTGTACTTTCCATACATCTCTACAGATAATTTCCTATGAAGGAGGTGTTTTTCTAAAATGGGTCAGCAGAGAGAGAGAAGAAAAACAGCCAACGCAAACTGTTTGCTCTGCAGTGTGGGCTGATAGAAGAGACGGAAAGAAGAGTGGGAGAGAGTGAGAGGAAGAGACTGCATCTACTGTGTGTTCAGGTTTGATGCTGGTAAAAAAAAAAAAGAACAAAAACTCTGCTTTTTCTGGACCAGAGGCGATCACGTTCTGTCCTTTGCCCTCCACACCCATTTAGATTCAATATATCTTTCTCAGTGTTTACTTTTATAATTTTCAAATAATCTTCCTTTGAAATCTGGCAAATGAGCCCATTTGCAGACCACATTTCATTACATTGCCATGTTGTACACATTGGGGGTATACACCGTGATTGTGTGTGTGTGAAGGTTGTTTCTGAAGTTTGTGTGTTCTTTTGTGTGACTCTGTGTTTTGTTGTGTGTCTTATTGCTGTTCTGTTTCTTCCTCTGGTCTCTTTTACAAATGAGATCTCGATCTCAAAGAAACTTCCTGATTAAATAGAGGTTCTAATATGATTAGAGTGAAAATATCTTAGCATTTTGTAATTATTGTATTGTTAAGAATGTTTCCTTTTTTTATCTTTACTGAGGTATTTCCAGGAGTGATTAGATCCATAGGCTTAAGGGCGCACCGCTAGGAATTCAGCCTAACTCATGGGCACAGCCTAACCATATACTGTAAAATCTCTCCTTGTAGATTCTGTTTTTAATAGTTTTATCAAGCCTAATTAAATTCAAATACACACATTTTGCATTTATGATGTGTGCATTTCTTATGTAACAAGCATACAATAATGTTGCATTCAAACATGTTTACAATTTACAACTGTATGTAAGTTATTCTCTCTGTATGTTGCTGTGTGCTGCTGTGTTTCCTTAAATGTGCTTTGCTTGTTTTCCAGGCTCACATAACAGGGTGAACCAGTGTCCTGTCAATGAACATGGGTGCCTGGACCTGGACGTGTGTATCCATATGAGCAAAGTGTGTGATGGAGTCCCCGACTGCACCGATGGCTGGGATGAGGGCCCTCATTGCAGAAGTAATAAACTCACAGAAGCATGTACACACATCTGCCAACTTTCATTTTCTGCAAAACACACTCACAACTGATAGTATCATCAGTTCAAAAGAGACAAAAGTGTCGGCCTTTGATGTGGGTCAAAAATCAACAGGCAACTTCTCCTTGCTAGCATCTCCTTGTTTTCCCATCCAAAACTCTAATCTCTATCCAATAATCTCTATTATGCCCTTTAATGAGCTAGCCTGCTCTGGCTTGTGCAATTACAAAGGAATTTTTCTTCCCGGGGGGGGGAAAGTCATTAATTTCAATCAGCTCAGCTATGAGGCTATTTCCCCAATCCCTGCGGGAATTATGAGCGCTCTGTCAGGATGCAGCTGAAGAAGAATCCCCTCAAATCCTCCACTATTAATTAGAGACAATAGAAGAATGAGAGACAGAACATATTGGGTCCATAGTGTCAGTCTTTGTTGCAGCAGACAAAGGAGCAAACACTGGCAGCCTATAGAGGATTGCCTCAGCATTCAGCAAGGCAGTTCTCAGATTTAGCTGTCTGAAGCTCTGTCTGTTTATGGTTGCAATAAGTCATGTTGGGATACACGTGTGCTTTTAATTTCTTTTGTTCACACCTGTATGTTTGTCTCACCATTTTGCTTGTTACAGTAGTGATGAGAGAAGACCCCTCATTCTGGGGGAATAGAAAGAATGGCCAGTGTTAAATATAACGCTGCTAAATATGTCACTTCCTGCCACAACAAATGAGACAACCAGTAGGACACAGACAGACTTATAATTACCATATTCTACTCATGCCACCATCTAATTTTATTTTTTACTTATATTACACACACACACACACACACACACACACCATGTATATACTTTTATTTTACTGATCATTATGTAATTTAATTCCATTTCTTTTTCTGATATTATTCACGTTATTTATTTTAACTAAATTCCTTCACATTGTCTTTTCGCAATTGCAATTGTGGATTGGCAACACCATTCAAATGTCATGCCAATAAAGCCTTTTCAACTGAAATCTAATTGACACACTGTGCTATTCAGTATCAATTTCCCTTTCCTGGAATATGACATCACTTAATCAAATATTTTCAATCAACACTAAAAAACACGTCCTTATAAAGGGTTGGCCTGTCGTTGTCAATGTCTGTAAACTTGGATCAACTAATGTTAAAGTATTAACCAATGCATCTGTTGTCTGTTCCACTATCTGCAATGATACATTTAAGTCATTTTAGGTTACTTAGGCTTGTAAATGAGTCAATTTGTTGTCAGTTTGATCTCTGCCTCTTCTTTTTCTCTGCACACAGTACACCCATGGTAATGAGAGTTTTGTCATTCGACCACCCTGTATAGATTGAGACTGAGTGAATGAATAAATCTTTTGCATTGGTTAGATTAGAAGTAGTTGAGTTGTAGTGAACAAGTCAGAGCATTTAAGTGTGATGAGGTTCGTCACTGTTGGGCTGATGAAGTGGACAGTTGTACAGAGTGGGCGAGAGTGTTAGTATCCCACACACTGGTCATCACTGCTAGACAAGCCTTGACACATCACAGTGGTGATGTCATGCAATCACAACATGCACTGCCTATCCCTGAGGACACAAGCCCAGGTGTCCTCAGTGAGGGATTGCACAACACATACCTACATGTTTATGGGCTTGTAATGCATGCATGCGCTCACATGTACACACAAACATACACTCACACAGTCACATTCCTGCAAATACCCACGCAAACACACCCATTACCCCACACGCAAACACACCAGAAGTGTGTCCAGAACCTTTGGCATTGCTGCGTGTGTGAGCTCCCCTCATTTCAGGGAAAGGCCTGGCCTTTCACAAGCATCCTAGTGTTTGCTCGTACAAACTGCCCTGTTGTGCAAGTATACCTGGGCGCTAATGTCTGAAAGCGCACTTTGTCACTTGGTGTGTCCAAGTAATTCTGCCAAAGTTGTTGACAAGCCGTGGTTAGAAAGTGGAGTGTAGAAAGGTAGGTTAGGCAGGAATTTTATCTACACTGAAAAAAAGGATTTCCTCTGGAAATTGATAGTGTGGCAAGGCCTGGGGATTAGTTGGCGTCGTTTGTGTATAGGAATGATAGCAAGGGAGTAACCAGGTGGACTCTGATGGGTGCTGAGGTTGATACAGGCAAAATTCAGACACAGCACTTAATCTGAGTCTTGATTTGTTTAGTTAATTATACTCTGTGAAAGCCAAGTAAAAACAAATCAGAACATGCATATTTACTTTTGCTGTCAGAGGGAATGAAAATGTTTTTCAGGTGACTCCTGACTCAAGAACATGTAAATGGCAGCCATTCAGAATGTTTCCCAGTGTCTCGAGTCTCGAGTTTGCTTGTTGAACGTCAGATCTTTGCCATCCTTTGGTCAAAGTATAGTTCCAGGCCTATATTCAAAAGGCCTTTGTAACAAAATGTAGCTTTTACAGACAATTGGCAGATGCGTCGTTTTTCAGTCATATGGGGGAAAGGTGAGTCTATTCATCATTCTGTAGTCTGCATTTGTCTTTTCTCTGTCATTTTGCGGGTGAATAGGCTTCTCTTGGGGGGCAAGGCCTTAGACCTGCCTCATTCAGAAGTGACTGATTGATAGGGAAGAGAAAATGGGATCATGGCAGTACTCTATGGAGCTTTTCCTCGCTGTCTCAAAGGGAACCCTGATTATTGTAGCAGCCTGATGGTATTGTTTATGCATGCAGTGGGCTTTCATTGTCCTTCATGTCCCACTAACTGTGGAATGAGAATCGGTCATAGGCTACTTGAGGCTGCCTGTGGAAAGACCACATTTTCATCTTTATTCATGAGTGGGTCTTGACCTAAATCAGTTTATTTGGCAACAGTTGGATTTGTCTTGCATGACGAGACATGTTTTATTGCCAGTCTTTGCCCAGCACAGTATGTAGAGACACTACAGTATTGTTGAACTGTCATGTATTTCTTAACTCCTAATTGGTGGGAGATTAAAGAAAATCAGAGTATTGATTTTGTTAAGCAGGTTAAACGGTCATGTGTGTTTGGGAATGTTTTGTGCCACAGTGTGTGTACTTTGTGTGTGTGTTTGTACAGTTGTGTTTGAGTATTTGTGCTAGTTGAGATTTAAGTGTCTGGGGCAGCATGCTGCCAGTGTTTGGGACTACGATTGCTACTGTTTGCTCATTACTCAAGCTGCTGCCCAGCTTTTGTTTGCCTGTGGTTACTTTGCACCCGTTGACTATGCAGCTCCAAAAAAAAAATTGCCAATGAATACACTTTTATGCTTTATGCCGTCCTGCCTACCCCTCTCCTATGCACACCCACATTATTGGATATACACATCATTACCTTCTTTAGGTTTGCTTTACTGCACTTCAAAAGTTCTTGCTTTTCAAAAACGCTGCGTTTAACACCAACGTCTAGGTGATGGAATCCACCATGATGCCAAATAACCACAAAGTAGTTTCACAGACTGAATTAGCTGAATTGTCTGATTGTGCCTGATTTTGTGTTTAACTGAGCATGGCCATCTGCTGAACGGTAAATGGTATTGATTGGTATTCTCAGAGTTTTAGTCGATAATATGTTTTTCCAAATTCTTCACTCTATGCGATGCAGATTCATTCTGTGAACGGTATGCATATCCATACAAAGTGAACAGAATTGTGTATGAACCATACAGTTTAAGGAAACCTGTAGGCTCCTGTCAGCTGCAGGTAGAGGAGAGGGACATGTGTAGACCTGTTTCCAGACAGTGAGAGCGGAGCATAAAGGTAGGAATGTCCTGGGAATTACCTCTCTTAAAAATGTCGCCCACTGGAAAGCCTGTTTACACAGTGACTGATTACGGCCACCGAATGTAGAATTGGGAAGAGGCTTTTATTTGTTTTATTTTAGATTTCCTAGTATGGAAAGGGATTTCTTTTCAAGCCAGTTGATGGATGGGTGAGCTGATCTTTTTAAGGAGTGAGGTTCATGAAATCATTCAGTCATGGCCGTTTGGTTGTGTAACTATGGCCATGACCCACCTGGTTTCTAGCTCACTCAACCTGCGTCACAATGTCAGCTCCATGATTGCATTTTAGAGGAAAATGTCAACTTTCATATATTCCCTCATGCACTGGCTGTGGAGTCCAAGAGCAGTTCTTCTCCATCTCTTCTTTCAATCTGTGTCTGTGTCCTTTCCTAATGTTCTTTTTATCACCAATCACCCTTTTGCCCTATATTTGTGCCACCATAAGGCTGGACTAGTTTCAGACAAATCTTCAGAATATGCATATCAGCAGGCTCTTGTTGCAACCCTGCTTTGAGGGGGTCGCAACCTCAGTGGTCTGCATCTGGAGCTTGTGCTGTCATTATCATACATACCTCACATTTTCATCAGAGGTCCTATAATCTGCCACTGTGATTCACTGACTGTTCAGTTTGTTGGCCGCAAACAGTCTTATACTCTCACTCCCTGCTTGCCTTTAAAGAGCTGTAGATGAGTGAAATTGAGGGTTGCCATCCATGCAGTAACAGGATCAATGGATTTGGCATGCTTGTTTAGGACTGAAGGCCTCCAGTGTGTCACTGCGTGATTTGTTTGCTTCGTTCATTAACCCCTGATCAAACGTCGGACACGCTGCTGTTGCTTGTTTGCTTGGAGCTGGAACTTTCTAACCACTCAGTATCTGTCCTTAAACCCTTTATGCACTTGTTTCCACCTTTGTTTGCCCTGCCTTCCTCTTCTCCCTCTCTTTCTCCTTTCCTCTCCCTCCTTCTGCACTCCCTGCTATCGTACAACTACAAATGCTGTCTGAGGTTAGAACAAGCAAAAATACTTTTTTCTTTATTTCCTAGCACAAAGGGAAAATGCGTTCTTTTTTTAAGAATGAGCCAAAAAGTGAAATCAAAGTAGCCCCTAAGCAACATTTTCTCTCTGTTACATTTCATTTTTGGAGCTAGAGGTAGAAGTGGGGCTGGGTGATCAATATTAACATTTATTTTCTCTCCATATAATTCTATCCTAACAAACATCTTAGCATATCATATATTTTAGTTATCATGTCTAAAGAAATAAGTAAAATTTAACCAAAATCTGTCAGTGTTTTTTTATTATAGCATTATTATTATTATAGATTATAATAGATCTTTTGAAAATTATGATTTTTTTCTCATGAAACACATTAAAAATAGATGGATATGAGTTTACTGTGTGATTTGAATACTTTGTATCATCACGGGTTGATATTGAGATAATGTTGCAATGTTGTTGGTGCCCACCTATAGCAAGACACTAGAACAAAATGACCCTGGACAGAAGTGCATCTTGTGGGTGTTTTTAGAACTCTAGTTGCCTGTGGTCTCTCACAGTGTGAGGCTCGGTGAATGGATTCGATGTGGGCCACAGTGTTTGCTGGGGGACTCTTCCTTTCACTAGGGCCACAACAAAAGGGTCTTTGTGGCCCAGAGTGCCACAGGCTTTATATAATAAGGGCCCTTCACTGGTCCAATCTCCGCTCTTTACAGCCGTAATATACTAGCTACTGTAAGCAGAGTGTTTCCATGACCGTTTCTTTTTTGTGGGATCCTGAGGTGAATTTCATTGTGCTAGTTGGAGCCTCTTTTCTCTTTTTACTTATTTACAGTTTTGTTATATCAGTGTTTGCACTTGGTAAATGATTAAATGGGAGTGTCTCTCAGCAGGTTCACTCAAGTTTGATTAAAGTTTACATTTACTTTAGATCAGCATGGGGTGTATGATAGGTCATGTTGGTAGGTCATTGAAGGCCTTGGCCTCACTCACTGATATAGAACATTGCTGTGACCACTGTTCTAGAGCTTCTAAGGGGAGCCAAGGATAGTTACGATGTAGTACTGCAGCATAACAATATATGGTTGTTGTATTTCATGTCAGTGGAAAATCTTCACTCAGAGAGAAAGACTTGCAGTAAAGAAGAGAGGAAGTTCCACTTCTGTGCATGTGTTACATAGAAAGAATGACAGATGTAAAGAGACGAAGAGAATATTGTTGATTAAATGAGTTGCTGGTCGGGATCAGTATCATTTCTGTCCCTCTGCCCTCGCATACTGTAATTTCCTCCTTGAGTTCATCTCTGTGGCTTCATACACTTGTTTATTGAACTCTGTGGAAGGACCCAGTGAAATATTTTATCAGCCTGAGTTCAAGACTGCCACAGCATGCTTTATTGGAGGTTTAAAGCTAATGGAAGCTGTCTGAAATATCATTTGTTTTGTAATATCAGCTGTGGGCCAGGTACGGTGTCTGTGGCAGACACCGTACCCTATTTATCCCCTAGCCTAAGCACACACACACATGCGTGCACATCCACACCCTATAGATGAGTGAATGTGTGGATGCCCCTCTTTCATTTCCTGCGAAAAACGATGTGTCCCTGAGTTGCCTCTGGGGGCGGGAAAGAAGAGGCCCGTCTTAACACGTGCACATTCAAATCGCACCCCGTCTGTCACATGCCCAGTTGAATACACATTCATGCATGTGTGCGACCCCAACTCTCTCTCACACACACGTGCACATACACCCACAGTCCTATCAGTCGGTCCCAGTGGAGATGGGATAGGATATGATGGCAACATTGTGCTGGGATTAAGATAACAAATGGAAAGCTGATCTGCACACAAACCTGATCAAGAGGGCAATTACTTAAACAGACCCCCACCCCCCCCCATGTTATCCTCCACAGTATTTCAAGTTCTCTGCATCTTTGTTTTTCAGATCAAGCTCCAGACTGTGCCTCCCATGAGTGCCAGTTTCACTGTGCTGTGACTCATGATGGGCCTCTGTGCTACTGTAGCAACGGCTACGAGGTCGCTGCAGATGGGAAGAATTGTAAAGGTGGGTGGTTGAATTTGCAGATTTATTCTAACTTTGCCAAAGTAAAATTCATAGAATTATCGTTACTCTTTCTGCTTGTTGACTGGGGCAGCATGTAGAGAATATAAGAGTTTTTTTATTAAACCACTTGCCTCAAGGTGGAAGGTAAATGCATGTTCAAGGGTTTGGTAGTAATCTTAGGTTTTTGTTACTTAGCGCTGAACAAAGTTGTATCTAAGTACATTAAGTTGTAAATATGTACTGTACAATCTCTGTATATTTCATCACGGGCTGTGTCTGTTAATGTATTGTGTTACTCTCATGTAGATTTCAATGAGTGCAACGTGTACGGGACGTGCAGTCAGACATGCGCAAACACCAATGGCTCCTACACCTGCAGTTGTGTGGAGGGCTACCTGTTGCAGCCAGACAACCGCTCCTGCAAAGCCAAAAATGGTGAGAACAGAGACCAAGGATGCAGTTCATCAGAGTTGACTTGTTTCTCATTTGGAAATGGCTCCCTTCTGTGTTGTATGAGATAGTCACATCTGACCCTGTTTGCTTTACAAGCTTGTTTACTGGAGAGACATGTATTACATGTGTTTAATTAATGTATGTCCTCCTCTCCATCTTCTTCTCATCTCTTCTCCCCTTTATGCCACCTCTCCCTCATTCTGTTCTCTTTCTCTACTTGCTTTTCGTCTCCACTCCGCTTTCCCGATCACCCTCCCCAGATCCGGTGGATCGTCTGCCTATGCTGTTGATTGCTAACCTCCATGACATCCGCTGCACCTCCCTGAGCGGCTCCACGTCCCGGCTGCCCTCCATCGTCACCAAGCAGACCATGGCTATGGACTTCATCTATGCCGAGGAGACCGTCTGCTGGATAGATGTGGGCGACACCCCAGCCGCCACTCAGCTGAAGTGCGCCAGCATCCCTGACCTCAAGACTGTCACTAACATCCGTACCATCAACATCTCCCTCAGCCTGCACCGTGAGTAGTAGTTTCATTGACAAAAATGAGAGAATTTCTGCTGTAGCAGAAATGAATGAGCTTTTATCTCTAGAAATAGTATTTTCTGCTGACAGTATTCTTACAAAATAACTTGTCTGGTCCACCAAGGCCATGACAGTTTAGCTGGAGACTGCCAGTGCAAGAGAAATGAAGGCCTTGCATAAGAGCACACAAACAGCACTTGGACAAAGTTGTCAACCCCGACCCTGTGTGAAATTTCCTTACTTTGCCTGAGGAATCAAATGGTCAACTTTGCATTTGCTAGCTCAGACGAATGTGAAATGTGAAGCAATACAGCCTCCCCCCCCCCAAAGGCTGCTCATACCAGCATAAAAGTGCCAAGTAGAAACGCTGAGTCCAGTTTTATTTTTCAAAAGGTTTGTCTTTGAAGAACAGGGGCACCCTGACACATCACTAAATCATCCCATAAAAGCAATATGTGTGTAGTTTACTTACAGTGATATGATACATATAAGGCTGCCAACATGCCTTTAGGCATTAGTTTGCACATTTCTTCACAGGCGAACCGTAACCTACCATGTAGCTTGATTTATGTAATGACTTTGCATGGCTGTTCAGAAGCCCGGAAATATTTCCTGCTATTGTTGGATGCATTTGAATGTAATCGGTTGTATCTCATCTCCAGTCTTTGATTTTTGATATGATGACATTTGGCATTACATTTTCCCACAGAAATCTGCCTTTATAAGCCCTCCTCTAAATACAGTACATTTTGTTCTGGAAGGTATTGTCAATAGGTAGTGCATGTTTGTGTGTGGGAGGACAAAGTTTAGACCACAACTGATAAACAATGACTAGTGAAATGTCTGGCTTGTGGAGGTAATGTAGGTAACTCACAGACTCTCATCTCTTGGGCAACAACCAGACACACACACACACACACACACACAGACTAACATGCACTGCATGTGAACACTTACCTTTGAGAGACTTGCTCATATAATGCTGAGATGATTTATCTCCGATTACGAGCCTGACAAGGTTTGTTTTTATTCTCATGGGCTGACAGAGCTGTTACTCTCTCTAAGAATGGGGGCAGAAATGTAGACAAAACATGAAAGCGAGGGTGTGGGTTTGTGCGTGAGCGCATACATATGTGCGTGTGGGAAATGTTCCCTTGAGAATTGGCCCCAGGCAATGCACGGCAGATGTGAAGAAAACAAGGGGACGAGCTGGATGTGTAGACCCTGAAATGTGGGACGAGAAACCTGCGATGTGATTCGAAGTGCCTCGGCTCATATCCAGTTCAAATGAAGCTTGTGTAACTGCTATCACTGCTGACAGCCGGGGATGAGCCGAGGCTCAGTGAACCCCAGCCACCAAAATGATTCACAGCACTCTCATGAGCGGCACATATCCCACCTCACCCTCAGTGTGTTGGCTCGCCACTGTGGCTTTTTGATTCACAGCTCTGTTAAGTGGTCTGAGGGGTAAATGGGGTTGAGGGAGAGGGACCCTGACAAAGTCTGAAACAAAGGAGACGGGAAGGATAAAATGAGATGCAGAGTGAGAAGGTAGTGATTTGCTGTACCTTGAAGGGGTGTGTGTATATACGCGAGTGGTCATGCAGATGGTATTTACATTCCTCCGTTGTGTCAGCCTGAACCTCCAGCTGTCTCGTGTCCTGTCCAGTCAGGTCACTTTAACATGCACACACACACCCCCCTAACCAAATACCTTTGACTCATGCACCCATTACCTAGTGACATATTACCTTTTATGAATTGAGATGTTAATCACTCATTTTTGTTTGTCTGCCACTGTAAGCATTTTTCTGTGTGCGGCTGAGATAATGAAATGCTTGCATTGTACCGTCGTACATCTAAGTGAAGTTGTTGCAGTTGCTTATTGTATTATCTATATTACTCTGCATTTGTCTTCCTTTGACGCTGCAATAACCACATTTCAGTAAAACTAGCATTTATGTTTTATCTAATCTAATGATGATATGAGAGAGTGCAATCTGGAATAACGCATTCGGATGACTAACATTGTATTAACATTGCTCTGCAGTGCTCACACAGTAAGCAGGGCAAAGTGAGCTGTGTCTGAGACATCTTATCTGTGTCTATCTCACTCTGTATGCTGTGATGTGCAGTAAGGGTTTCTCCCATGACATTGTTTAGCAGCGGCAGTAAGTCACCAAGATCTTGTTGCATCTGATCTCGTGACTCTGAACAATAGCCACACATTAAATATATGGCTAAAATGCATTAACATGTTAGTTGAGGCAGTCTTATTTTCAGGTAAGGTGGCCCAGCGCCATTATAAATCCCTGGATCTAGTCATGTCTCTTGGTGGGTTTGGCTGTCCAAAGTCACTCAGGAAGCAAACAGACAAACAGCTCTCTTTGCACTTTGGCTGACTCCACAATTTCATGTTGCATCAGTCTGGGATTTCAGCTGCAATAAGAGAAAAAAAAAAAATTCTCCATTAATTTTGTAGACCTCTATGTGTCAAGAGGCCACTTTCTGCGTATACTGTGGTCGCTTTAAAATGTTATGTCCTTCTTGGTTAACCATTTGCCGTTCCTTAGCTTGAAGGTGATCTTGCTCTTTCAAAACAAATTCTGATCATATAATTGATGCCAACATGGACTCTTTGTCAGCTCTGTTCAGTATTTTATAGCGAGCAGGGCTCAGGTGCGCTCCTAGGAGTGTGGTGGGCAGACCTGGGGGTTGGCCTTAGATGGATATGGATGCAACTGTGCAGGTGGGGGGGATTTGGAGCAGCGCTCACACAAAACACTGTGATTTATAGCTTCTTGGCATCCTGAGAGAGCAGGGCAGATAAGTAGACGAGGGTTCCAGATGTGTCCTGCTCTGTCTGACTGGGGAGATAAAAGGGGAGCAGACTCTTCTCTTCCCATCCTCTCCACCCACTGCGCAGAACTCCACAGCAGGGACCAGCCAGTCTCCTTGTGACCCTCTGTCCTTCGTTCAGCCCTCCTTCCTCCCTCTTCCTAGCCTTTGTTTGTAAGGAGGCTTTTTTTTGTTTTCAGAATAAATCAGAGCACAGAAGGTTTTTGTAAATATGTGTGAAGATCTGATTACAAACATAGTTTCATGGAGAAAAAGGCATCCTGTATCCATTGCAAAACAAAAAATTAAAATCAGATTGACATTTTTGGGTTTTTTACTAGATGTTAATGTGCATCTAGGTTAAACAAAGGTTTCCAATGTAACACATTAGTTTTTCAGCTGCATCCAAAGAGCACATATCTATTCTTCCTAAATTCCTTAATTTCTTATCCCAATTTCTTTGTTCTGAGTGGAATCATGTCACAGTACCCCTGTCATCAGGTCTACCTATCCAGCCAATCACATCTCTTTTTCACTTGCAATCAAGGGGCATTTGCCAGTGTTAGGAATTATAGGCTCTTAAATAAAGGTCATATGTCGGATGCTTATGGAAAATCATAATCACTAAACTGTGCTCTTGAGAGGACTAAGGTTTTTGCACAGATTAACAGGATCTTCTTGGCACAGGGAGGATTATGGAAGCAGCATTATGATGCTTCTTTTCTGCTTTGCACTAACATGTAAATAAAGGAATACTTGCACTGACATGCAAATAGAGGAAATAAAATTCAAGTACAAATCTGTGGTGCTATTCCTGAGTCTAGGCGCCAGTGTGTGACTAATTTGAAGAACTAAATAGGCTGTGGCCCTGCATGTAAATACCTATGCTATTTGGGCAGAAAGCATGTTTGTTGCTTCCAGAAAGACCCCCTTAGTTTGTGAAACGTTTCCTCAGTGTAGTGTGAGCTGGTGGGTGTTAAAGGCACGAAGTGAAAAGGGGTTGCAAGGGCAGGGTGGTTGGATGAGGAGAAAGGGGTGGGTTCATTCAGTTTCCCAGCAAACGTTCCACTTACCAGAAGCTGAATGAGAGAGGACGTCAACAGACTGGCTGGCTCTCTGAATAAGGGGGTCCACTAGTTGTAGGCTGTTACACAACGCAATAGTCACTGTGTTGCACAACTGGCTCTCTACTCTGTGTATGAGTCTAATCAATGCCTTGTGCAGCCAGGCGTCCAGCTGGATTTCTTTAGAGCAGTATGGTTTTAGATGGGAGTATCACAATCCCTCTTAACTCCATGACAAACTTTCCCCATTGTCGGAATCTTGGTACAATCTTGGTTTTATGAAACATGTTGGACTAGTTTTTACTCCTTCCCCCCTGTTTTTTTTTCTTTTTGCGTAGCTTATGCATTTACCGTTACCTCCATTTTTAGATGTGAGATTATTAATACCTATATTATTAATACTGTCAATAAATTATTTCCACAATGGCGATGCACCAGAGCTTTTAATGTTCTGTTATGAATTTCAGGGTTTAGCATTAACCGTGGCCCATGGCCACAGAAAATTACTTTGTGGCCACCAAATACTCCATGTAGGTGGCCCCCTGTGGCTGCAATAGTAATAATAATAATCATAATTTTCGCTTTCTCTCGACCACTGCCACAACCCCATCCTCCATGCTTTCCCATTTGCTCGTTAACTCTGCTAATATTGTACCACCAAGCGTACTGTAAGTCCCATGTGGGGCAGGCCTTTTGAAGCTCTATGCTTGCTTGGTTGGTGGGGGGTTCTACAGTGGGCCCAGATGTGTATTTTCTCTGTTGTTGAACTTGCTGTGGCTCTGTCTTTGAGCAACATGGTTGTAATAGTTGGGGGCACCAGTGCAGACGTTTATTTTTTTATTTTTACGAAGGGTCAAAGCCCTGGGACGGGCTGACTGCGTGCTCACTGCCAATGGTGTTATACTCCACTCACTCCAGTGCTAATGTGTGGGGGTCTATCTGAAATAAAGGTCTCCATCTGCAAAGCTTCCTGTTTCTAGGTTTGCTTAGTAAGCAGTGGGGTTGGAAAGTTTCAAGTTCCTTTTGTGAGAGTTGTTACAACAGTTTTTTGTGTCTGGTTGATGACATTGTAGTCATCAACCAGAAGATCACTCGGCACTTCATGTGTCACGTTTCTGTGGTGCCATTGCAAAACCCTTGTGTTTGCATTTTACATTTCCTACCTGACATGCACAGGTTTTGTGGCAAAATTAAAGAAAGAACAATATATAAAAAAGTGGCAAAATTAATACAGATTCCTTATGTGGCAACAGGAGTCATTGAATGGTTTGATGAATTACGTGAATCATATGTTATGGCCTTCACTTTAATGTGTTAGACAGTGCTCTTCACTGCTATTATCAAAACACCCAAAAAATTAATATCTTTAGAAGAAGAGTGTTCATCCTGCCAGTAGATTCCATGTAGATAGACATGTAGAATTCATGCCAAGGGTATTGACCCAGTTCTCACTTTACATTTTTTTTTTTGAAAACTAGGTTGGATGTCGACAAGAACATTACAAGAACTGTCAACACTTTCCACTGCTATTACTAGTAGTGGCACCCAGTACTTCCTTATTTTGTGAATGAGGTTGCATCTGCTGTGGGGACTGTTTGTTTGAGTAATCGGCGGAATTTTAGGCTAGTTCCTCCTCTCGAAACACAGAGCTCCTCAAAAGGTTCTTGGTCACGAGTTAAAGTTCCTGCAGTGGAAAGGCTCAATAAGTAGATCAGTATTGTGTCATGTTGGTTAGTTTATGTGGCTCCTATGCAGGCCCAGTGGGCTTGAATAAAAGTACTGCTAGTAAGATTTAGCTTTGACTGACTTTCTCTTCAGTCAAAGTTTTTGTTAGTGTTTACAATAAGTGAGCCATGCATACTCATTTCATTATATAGTATATCCTCAAATTCCCCCTGAAAGCAAATAATTCCTCTCACCTTACAGGAGTTCTGTGATAATGCTGAAAGGAGTTCAGCTTAAAAAGTGCACGCCTTCAGCTCTCACTCTTTATCTGTCACTTTTTGTATTCCTTTCCCTTTCCCACGCCCTGATTGCCTTTAATCAATGACAAGTGGAGTGCTGGTAATGGACAACCTGTAGTGCAGGAAGATGACAGAAGCTCAGTAATTTAGCATTATTATTTTGTTCTTCAAGAGTGTGGGTACCCTTGAAAAGTCGGTCATGGCATCATAAAATGAGAGTTTTTGAAATGAGGCTGGTATATGGCCAAGAGTTACGACTGTACTCCCATGAGGCTCTTGTATTTTTTTTTTTTTTAAAGTGTGCTATTCTGCTCTCTCCTCTGCATCCCTTAGATGTGGAGCAGATGGCTATTGACTGGCTGACTGGAAATTTCTACTTTGTGGATGACGTGGATGACCGGGTGTTTGTATGCAACAAGAACGGCCAGACGTGTGTGACCCTGCTGGACCAAGAGCTGTACAACCCTAAAGGCATCGCCTTGGACCCGGCCATGGGGTCCGTACTTCCCTTCACTCTACTTGAACTAACATTACCCTCAGTACTATTTAGCAACGCTTGAGAGTACAATGCTGACTTATGTTCAGACGATATGCTGAACACGCATGTATTCGAAAACCAAAGCACTTCCTCCAGACAGTTGTGTACCACATAAACACTTCCATGTTGGCTGTTTCAGTTCCTGAGTAGTTCCTTTTTCCAAAGTCTTCATCTTTTTTTCTTTCTGGAAATATTTTTTTGTCCATTATAATGACTAATACAGATATCTCAGTTGTGGTTAATTGTTTAATGTCAAGCCAAGTTGATACAAGAAGTCAATGCGCTGTCATCCAATTTCTTAAGTTATATCATATAATCCTTTTGTTAATGAAATCCCCTTTTCTGTCACCGTATATTTACTGAAACCCTCCTTCCTGTTTGCTCCTCTTCTTTTGCTACAGCAAAGTGTTCTTCACAGACTATGGCTCTACGCCGAGGGTGGAGCGCTGTGACATGGATGGTCAGAACCGCACTAAGCTGGTGGACAGCAAGATCGTCTTCCCCCATGGTATCACACTGGACCTGGTCAACCGGTTGGTGTACTGGGCCGACGCTTACCTGGACTACATTGAAGTGGTCGACTACGAGGGCAAGAACCGACACACCATCATCCAGGGCCTGCTGGTGGGTTGGATGGGTGTACAAAATATACACCCAAACATACATAGTACTGACCTCAGGAATATAGACTTCTGATCGGTCAGCCTTCTTTTAAAAGGTTAAACTCTACCAAACAGCAATTGTTCAGAGTCTCTACTGACCTTTCAGTCGTCTCTTTGAAACACAAAACATCTGTTTTTCAAATTTGTGTTTGTATATCATTGATTTAATCTCATCATCTTTAGAGGCAGTGCTGTTTTCCAGTTGTCTCCTGGGGATAAGTCCTTTTTATTGCCTTGATTGATATTACTTAAATTGTGTGTAATTTTCCTGGCTAGTGCCTCTCTAAACATATTAGTCTGGCCCTACTGAAGCTTGGCTCAAACTTATAGTGGAGTAATGGTCTTAATGAAATCAGGACTGCAGTGGTGGGAGGACGGTGGGGGTGGTGCCGGCGGCGTGTGTGTGAGAGGTGGGGGAGGTAATATATATACGTACATACATCTTTCTTACAGTAGGGGAGAGCTGGGAAGAATAGACCCATGTAAAAGCAAAACCTCTTTCTGTTTAGCAGCAGATGGGAAGTGGAGCCATTATGCTGCCCTGTGCCAAGTTTACACAAACACTCTCTTTATCTCTTTATCTCTGTCTGTGTATTTGTCTGTCCAAGATTTGTTCACATTTTCAGAACCTGTCAAAATACGTTTTATGCTGATAAATAGTTTGTTAGGAATGTTTCACGATGCCATTAGTCATGCACCATGAGCTGTTTGACTAAGAATGTCAGCATTTCATGACAGCTTTCAGCTTGTATTGTTTATTGCTTTATTGTCTCGATGTATTTCAGATTGAGCACCTGTACGGGCTGACTGTATTTGAGAACTACCTGTATGCCACCAACTCAGACAAAGGCAACCTCAACCCCAAGACCAGCGTGATCCGAGTCAACCGCTTCAACAGCTCTGACTTCCAGGTGGTGACACGGGTCGACCGGGGAGCTGCACTGCACGTGTACCATCAGAGGCGGCAACCTCAAGGTACTCACTCAAGATGGCAGAACGTAGCACTTATTTTGACTGCTAAATCATCTTATCCATGTCCATTGATAGCAGTTACCATTGCATGACTGTTGTTTTTGTGCTCCTCTCTCCTGGCTTAGTGCGCAGCCATGCATGTGCGCTGGATCAGTTTGGGAAGGCTGGAGGTTGCTCTGATATTTGTCTGCTGAGCAACAGCCACAAGACCCGTACGTGCCGTTGTCGCTCTGGTTTCAGCCTTGGCAGCGACGGCAAGTCTTGCAAGAGTGAGTATCAGGACTAAGGGAAATATTAAATTTGGCGCCTTTCCATTAGTTTCAGCAGTGATGATTGATGATGGCAATGAAGTAATGGTGGTTACAGAATCGCCGACAGAAATAATGGCATTTATTCATTGCGAATGTTGCTTTTTTGTTTATCCTTTTTTTCTCTTCAGGACCAGACCATGAGTTGTTTTTGGTGTACGGTAAGGGTCGTCCTGGAATCATCAGAGGCATGGACATGAATGCGAAGGTGCCTGATGAGTACATGATTCCCATTGAAAACCTAATGAACCCCAGAGCTCTGGATTTCCATGCAGCTAGCGAATTCATCTACTTTGCTGATGCCACCAGTTACATTATTGGCCGACAGAAGATAGATGGCACAGAGAGAGACACCATACTAAAGGAAGGTGAGAATGAAATGATAAAAGAGCAAAGGGCTCTGTGAATTATTTTTACTCTCTAACCAAATCCTGTCTGCTCATCCTGAATTGGCCGACTAATAGTTTCTTTTTCACATGGGCTTCCTTTGCTTAACTCAGGTATTCACACAGTAGAGGGGATAGCAGTAGACTGGATGGGAGGTAATCTCTACTGGACAGATGATGGGCCTAAGAAGACTATCAGTGTTGCCAGGCTGGAGAAGGCTTCTCAAACCCGCAAGACTCTCATTGAGGGCAAGATGAGCCACCCTCGTGCAATTGTAGTGGACCCCCAGCATGGGTGAGACACTGGAGTGGAGGGTATTCTTATTTTATTGGGTATTATTTTCTCATAAACGCTTTTGTTGAAGTTGTTACTCAAGTCATGTTTGGGTGCAGTAACATTCAACCTGTGCGATAGTTCTTCTGGTGTAGTAGGAGAGGATGGTGTGAAGGTTTGTTGCTTGCAGCTATGTGGGCTGCCTGCACTGTAGTTGTGTTAAACTCATTGGTTACATTGGTGTGTGTGTGTGTGTGGGCGTTCTCAAGAGATTTTTGGATACTCCATCCTTTCATTTTTGTTGTGGGATGTTCCATCAAAGGGCATCAGAACGCAAAACTACATTTTGATGGCTGCAGCCCTTTCAGAGATGTCTTGCCTCACACCACTTTTTAAATACGGTAATACCACTTTTCGTCTCCCAGATGGATGTACTGGACTGACTGGGAGGAGGATCCCACAGAGAGCAACAGAGGGAAGATCAAGACAGCTTGGATGGATGGCTCCCATCACCAAGTATTCCTGACCAGCAAGACAGTGCTGTGGCCTAATGGCTTGAGTCTGGACATTTCCCAGGGCATCCTGTACTGGGTGGATGCTTACTATGATCGTATTGAGTTGGTTTACCTCAACACCACTGAGCGTAAGGTTGGTAAAGCTCAAGGATGATATTTAGTCAGTTGTATACTTACTTATGATAAAAGAAATACTACTTCACATTATTTAAAACAACTACTCATTTCCAACATATTGGCGATATCAAGATAACCAGTTTGTGGCAATACAGGTAATATTTGGAGGTTCTCCTATCTCGTTCTTGATTTAACAGGTGGTGTATGAGGGACAGGAGCTTAACCACGCCTTCGGCTTGTGTCATTACAAACAATTTCTTTTTTGGAATGAGTACCGTGGCGGCAGCATCTACAAACTGGACCAGACCACTAAGACGGTCACCCTCCTCCGCAACGAAAGGCCGCCCATCTTTGAAATCAGAGTGTATGATGCACACCAGCAGCAAGGTATCTCTCCTTTCTCCTCTTCATTCTCACTTTGTGACTTGCTAATAAGTCGATGATGATGATAATCTACTTATTGGTTTGTCTCTCTGTGTAGGCACCAATGTGTGTCGACTCAACAATGGTGGCTGTAGCAGTCTGTGCCTTGCCATTCCCAACAACAGGTCCTGTGGCTGTGCCGACGATCAAATCCTGGATGTTGATAATGTCACCTGTAAAGGTACTTAGCAGCTTTGCCCGTAGAAAGGTTTCACCAAAGATTCATGTGGAAGGTTGTGGAAAATTCATTACTCAGCAGGAGTTAAGGCTGTTAAGAACCTCTAGACTGTACTTTCCATTTGCAAGCTCTACTATACGCTGTCTTTGCCAAATCTGGAGAGAAGTTTTAAAACCTCCGAAAATATATTTAATATACTTTAAGAGAGATGAAAGCTGACTGAAAAAAGCGTTGTTTTGTTGCTCAATGGCCCAACTGTTTCTGCTCCTACCCCTGATTCCATCTCCAGCCAACCCCTCCTACGTGCCCCCTCCCCAGTGCCAGCCTGGAGAGTTTGCCTGCAAGAACAACCGCTGCATCCAAGAGCGCTGGAAGTGTGATGGGGACAACGATTGTCTGGACAACAGTGATGAGGCCCCTGAGCTCTGCCGTAAGTGTGCCATGCCATTGTCATGGTTACACAGCAACACATAGATAAACAAAAAAATCTTTTTAAGGGTCTAAGCTAATGCGAACCGACAGAGTGCAAACTACAGTTTCCAAGATTGTCTCTTTCCATGCAGTGAAATGTGGCTGTAATTCCACTGGCCAGCTTTCTCCTCATCAGGAGAGAGTGACATCCAGGGTTCTCATATTGCTCTTGGATGTTCTTCTCTTTTTCTTTAATGCTTAATTTAAAGTGACATACTTAAACGGTCACTGGATTATTTAGCAGACTGAATAGTATGTCAAACGCAGAAAGTGTTAATTAACCAGGTTGCTTGGTGTTAAAAAACAAAACAAAAGTTAAAGCAAGTTTTGAGAAAGAAGTGTTCTCTGCTTTCTTCACTCAGACCAGCACACTTGCCCAGCTGACCGATTCAAATGCCAGAACAACCGCTGTATCCCACTGCGATGGCTGTGTGATGGCGACAATGACTGCGGCAATGATGAAGATGAATCCAACACCACCTGCTCTGGTATGTACAAAGCTGGAGGTCTTAGTAGTGTAGGAAGCATTGCATTTTTATTCATAAAATAATAATCATGATTAAGTTAAAAATGGTATTGAGGAGAAGAAGCATCTATGTTGAGGTTAACAGAGAAATCAAAAATGAGAATAAAGAAACACTGGACTAATGATATTTTGGCAGACATTTTGGATTTTGCATTTCTGTTAATTCAGTTACGATTACTGTGGTGGATGCCAGCCGGATTTTGCAAACAGTCCAAGAGGATGTATTGATCTACAGCATCAATGATAATGGGCTGAAACACACCAATGGCCCTTGGCTAGCAGTGTTGAGTTGTCTCAAATAAATTGAAGGAGATTACAAATGGTCTTTAACTTAATTAAGATGAAGTGAGTGTGCTGCTTTGGTGTTACAACTATTTTAAAGTACCTTTTGTAGCAGTAGACTATGGGAAGTTAGGTTGTAATGTTTTATATCTTTCATAATGTCATATTTAACAGTGAGCAGCTATTGCAAGCTTGAATGTTGAGTCAGTGATATTGCAAAAGGAAGGAGGACATTTTACAGCACTTAACTGTTTTACACCTTGTTGCCCTGCCAGCTCGCACATGCCCACCGAACCAGTACCCTTGTGCCAGTGGGCGATGCATCCCCATCTCCTGGACATGTGACCTGGATGACGACTGTGGAGACCGCTCAGATGAACCAGACTCCTGTGGTGAGTCTTAACGGCACATTCACTTTTGTTGCTTTTTCTCCAGTTGCACATGTTTTAGTTTAAGATTTAAAAATGTTTCACATATCCTCTCTTGACCCCTCTTCAGCCTACCCAACCTGCTTCCCTCTGACCCAGTTCACCTGCGCCAATGGCCGCTGCATCAACATCAACTGGCGCTGTGACAATGGTAATCAGCGTCTGACACTTCCTTCACCTTCCATGAAGCCGTATTTGAAAACAATCTCAATGACTGAAAATAAAATCTGTGTATGTTCACGTACAGATAATGATTGTGGAGATAACAGTGATGAAGCCGGCTGCAGCCATTCCTGCTCCAGTGTCCAGTTTAAATGTAACAGTGGTCGCTGCATCCCAGAATACTGGACCTGCGATGGTGACAATGACTGTGGAGACTACAGTGATGAGACTCATGCCAACTGTACCAACCAGGGTAAGGAACATCACCGTGTGTATCAAGCTGAAATAGCACTGCTCTTTACGGTGTCGTTTGTACTTTTGCGAGCTGTACCTGAGTCAAGCTCTCACCACATCATGTATTGTATTTCACTATGTTTACATGTTGCTATTTGCACTTGTAAAGAGGTTGTCACAATGAAGATGGGATCCTCCCCCCCTCTCCCGTTCCGTTTCCTCTGCTCTGCATGCCCCTGCCTGCCCACTGGCTTCCACTTATCATTCACAGCAAATCCTCTCTGTTGCTCTGCACAGGATGTGATTGTTTTGTGGTTAGATAACAATTAAACTCTTTTATGGTCTTGTGCAAATGGCACAGATGTTTTGACTCTGCTGCAGTGATATGAATTTGCCTGTTTACAGTTGAAAATAGCTGGTGGCCATGTTTGACTTGTCATGTCCTATTTGGAACATTGAGATTTGCTGGTTAAGCGCTCTTTGTAACAATGACTGAGGCAGTATCATAACACAGTGTCTGGTCCGCCTAGAAACATACGCTCCGGCGCAGTGTGTGTATGTACTGTTTGATCCATGTAGAAACGCAGCCAACTGCTGTCAAGCCCCAGCGTGCAAAAACGGGGCCCAGCATGACCTGTTGGTCTAATGAGCAGTCTGTACTCTGAGTGTGTCTGGCTGTGTGTGTGTGTGTGTGTGTGTTTTTTGAGGGCTCTCTTGGCCTGCTGTCTGGAAGTCATTAGCTGAAATAAAAAAGCAATACTATCGCCTTTCCCTGCTGTATGTTGTAGTCCTGTGCTGAAAGGTCCCCAGCCCATTTCCTGCTTTAGTTGTGCCAAGAGCTGACCTTTGCCATGAGGGGATGTCATTGTGCTGCCTCCCCTCTGGTGCCTATACTCTGCCTGTGACATCAGTCGCTGAGCTGTATGTGTCATTGTTGTTTGACTTGGATTAGTGTCAGGTTGTTAACCCAGCGCCCCAGCATACCTACACATTAATTAATGACTAGAATTGCCTATTCTTTCTCTTCTCAGTGTTTGGCCAAGTGTGTGTGTGCTCTGTGTGAGTGATGTTTCCTGGTTGTGATTCCAGTCCAGTTATTTTTGATGTGGTGACTGGTTCTGGTATTTTATTGCTTCTTTGACATTGGATAAAGACACTCCATCTCTCTTGTTGGCTAACTATCACACTTTGTCTTGCTGTTTACTCTCCAGCTACCCGTCCTCCAGGCGGCTGCCATGTAGATGAATTCCAGTGTCGGATGGACGGCCTGTGCATTCCCATGCGCTGGCGCTGTGATGGGGATACGGACTGTATGGACCTGAGCGATGAGAGCAACTGCGATGGTGTGACCCACATGTGTGACCCAGCAGTCAAGTTTAGCTGCAAGGACTCTGGTGAGGATGCTGTCAGCTGGCTTAAGTACCGGAGGTTAAGAATGATGAACCTTTTTTGTCAGTTCAAGATGCGATGAATAGCGTTCTTATGGTTGCCTCATTCGTTCTCTATGTTCCCTCAAAGGTCAGATGATTTGCGATTGGTCAACGGCTCGAATGTGGATGTCAGTTGACCAAAATTTTAATTTACCTTGCCTTCCTGAGTAGATCCACTGATTGCAGTAATTTCACTGAAATTAATCGATTTCTGATCTGAACTTCCAGTATATATCCTGTGGTGTGACCAAGCCCTAAAACCAATCTCTGTGAAGCAACAGGAGCTGAAAATTGATATTTTGTGGTCTTGGCAGCTCGCTGCATCAGCAAGGCCTGGGTGTGTGACGGCGACAGTGACTGTGAGGACAACTCGGATGAGGACAACTGTGAGGCGTTGGTGTGCAAGTTGTCTCACCACATGTGTGCCACCAACGACTCCATCTGTCTGCCTGCTGAGAAGTTGTGTGATGGCACTGACGATTGTCCGGATGGTTCAGACGAGAAACTTTGTGGTAAAACATTCTTTATGCACAAAAACCTTTCTACGCAAACCACAACATGAAAATGTGTTCAGTACCTGGTTCTTTTCTCCTGTACCTTCTATTAAAATATTATATTAAAACCCCCCCGCAAACTCTACATTCAACTCTCTTGTCTAGGATATATTCCAATTCTTCAATCTCTGCTTCTTGATTGTAGACTTGTGTTCCCTGGACAATGGTGGCTGTAGCCACAACTGCAGCATCATTCCTGGGGAGGGTTTCATGTGCTCTTGTCCCCTGGGAATGGAGCTGGGAGCCGACAACAAGACCTGCCAGATCCAGAGCTTCTGTCCCAAACACCTCAAGTGTAGCCAGAAGTGCGAGCAGGAGAAATCCAGCGTCAAGTGCTCTTGCTACGAGGGCTGGGAGCTGGAGTCTGACATGGAGAGCTGCAAAAGCACGGGTAAGGAAAATCAGGGCCTTTTTGTCATTAAGAGTTTATTTACTCCTACAAATTGAATCATTTCTTTTTGGCTTCAGATTGAGAGAAAATGTATTTTCCTTATGCTGAACAAGCTCTGCAATACCGATTATAGTGTATGTAGATGCAGTATTTAATGCATTGAGTGCTGAAGATATATTTATTTTCCAGAAAGTGAGCAGCAAACCCCTTGAGTGTTTTTCTTTAAAGGGGACAGATGCAGGGGAGACAGCTGTGGCAGGATTTTATCCAAGAACAACAAGGGTTTTGCAAATCTGAAATTGAAGATGAGATTTACTTTGTAGAGGAACTAACACTTTTCCGGGTACAACTTCATTGCCTTCAGATCCCTTCAAGCCTTTCATCATCTTCTCCAATCGCCATGAGATCAGAAGGATTGAGCTTCACAAGGGGGAGTTCAGTGTGCTGGTGCCAGGCCTGAGGAACACCATCGCCTTGGACTTCCACCTGAATGAGAGCACCCTGTACTGGACTGATGTCGTGGAGGACAAGATCTACCGTGGGAAACTGTCTGAAAATGGAGGTGAGGCAGCCAGTTAGCTAGAGCTTTCAGTGATGTTAGGCTATGCTGAAAGATAGATCGGGTGGGGAAATGCGTTAATTTCATAAGTTTGTTTTTCTGTGTCATCTGTGTAAAATAAAAATGACTAGGCCAATCTGTGACTAGCACAGAAGTCCAACAACAAAGCACCTTCTGAGATAGAAAATCATATTGTTCTTTTGACAGAGCATTTCTCGGAAAGTAACTTCCACGTAGCAAATTCATTGTAATTTCTCAGAGCCAAATGTTTTTTTAAAAGAATCTGTGGTCAGCAGTGGTGGTCTGTGACCCTGAATAAATCTCCCAGGTCACTGTCGGCCTCTCCTGCTCCAAAACCCCCGTTCTCTTTGCCAATCAAGGTTGTGTTCCCAGCACAGCACTTAGGGGGGCACACGGAAGGCTTTGTCTCTTCCCATTTGTCTCAGTACTTGCTGTGCGTGACTTCAGCCAGAATGCTGATGTAGCGTAGGAGGCACAACACATTGCAGTTCCAGTTCCCAGCCTTCCTACTTCACCATTAAAATAGGGCTCCTGAACAGAGACATTGTGACCAACTCATAGATCAGCTCCTGCTGCTTGTTATTGAAGCCATTTCAGTATCTCTAAAGTTGCTGGCATACCACCCACATACACACACAGAAATGCAGCCATAACTCTAGCATTCCTTTAAGCAAACTGCGAAGAAGGCCTATCCCTCTCCCTCTAATTACTCCTGGAAGGCCTTGTGAAGAACTTGTCTGATCGTTCTCAGCCGGAGATGATCACACATTTTGGTTTGCACCAAGTCTGTGCAAGAGCCTGTTGTTTCTTGGAAATAATAAAAAAAGAAAAACGTGGGAGATCTGGTGTTGGATTTGTTTGTTTTCTTGCGGGGCAGTCGGGTTGGGAAGATAGTGCTGGTCGAAGCCACGCTGACAGACACAGCAGCAGTGCATGCCATTCACTGACCGACTGCGTAAGAGTGAAGAATTCTAAACAATTCATTGTTTGTCAGGGCTTTTTTCTTTTTTGCAATGAACCATATGTGCTGGCTGGAGATTTGCTCTCCTTTGCTGAACATAACATGAGCCAAGCTATCACAATAAATTATCTGAATTACAAGCTGCTATTTTTCTACTTAATTTCAAAAACATTCATACATATTTTGAAAAACATTCAAAATATTAAATGCTTTAAAATGCAACAAAGTATCAATCTTGTTCCCCTTTAGCTTGCTATACAGTTGTCAAACGCATGATAAAGATTCCATCCCAGCTTTAAGTTCCTCTTTGTCTGTGTCCCATTCAGCCCTGACCAGTTTTGAGGTGGTTATCCAGTATGGCCTGGCTACTCCAGAGGGCCTGGCTGTGGACTGGATAGGAAAAAACATCTACTGGGTGGAGAGCAATCTGGACCAGATAGAGGTGGCCAAACTGGATGGGACCATGAGAACAACCCTGCTGGCTGGGGAGGTGGAGCACCCAAGGGCCATTGCACTGGACCCTCGAGATGGGTAAGAAGCATAGATCTAGGAATTCTGAAGCTGTAATCACCCTTTTAGAAATTATTGGGAAATCACTGGAATTTCCAATACGTTTTTAGCTTAGGATGTATTCCTCACATTGCATTTTCTATTAAGTTAACATGTTCTCATGTGATAGTACAGTATAAATCTGTGAAAATCCCTCCTCATATCGATGTATTTTCTGTTGCCAGTATTCTATTTTGGACAGACTGGGATGCCAGTCTGCCCAGGATTGAGGCAGCATCTATGAGTGGTGAAGGCAGACGTACCATCCACAGGGAAACAGGCAGCGGTGGCTGGCCCAACGGACTCACTGTGGACTACATGGAAAGACGTATTGTCTGGATTGATGCCAGGTAGCATTTGCCACTAGTCTCTGAATATACAGAGCGCTCTCACTGCACTGCGTCCACCCACTCACTCATTACATCACCCACCCGCTCAGTCTTTTTTCTCTTCGCTTGCCGTTATTATTTTTTTAATAACCATGCAGATGTGCTTTGCTTATGTAAAATGACATACAAAGCAGAGACTCGTCTAGTAACACGAGCAGCATGCATATACTTAAGCTGACGCACATGTTATCCCTGTTTTGTAAAGTATACATCTCTGCCTTAATGCCTCTTCAGGTCAGATGCTATCTACTCTGCTATGTACGACGGTTCTGGGCTGATTGAAGTGCTGCGGGGACATGAGTATTTGTCCCACCCCTTTGCTGTCACCATGTATGGAGGCGAGGTCTACTGGACTGACTGGAGGACTAACACTTTGGCTAAAGCCAACAAATGGACAGGACACAAGGTCACCGTAGTCCAGCGCACCAACACACAGCCTTTTGACTTGCAGGTCTATCACCCATCCAGACAACCCCAGGGTAAGTTGCACAGCAGATACAGAAACACACACACACTCTCAGAGAAAGAGAGCCCCCATACCTCAGATTTACCCCTGCCAGTCGGCATGGCTCACTGAATTTGGCATTAACTCAAAGGAGAACAGTGGCAAAGCTCACAGTTCATTGCTGACCATGTTGATTCACGACTCCCATTCCCCAAAGACAGCTGACCTTTTTAGAGCTGTAAGACGTGTTGTCTCCTCACACCCGCAGCCATTTGGACATCTCCTGCTGCCTCGTTGATCAAAAAGTCACCTCACTGTTTGGCATTTCCCACTGGCTGGGTAGGAAATAAAACCCTCCTCCTACGACGTAAATGTCATGTGTTGATCTCACAGACGCATGTTTTGCAGTATTCTGTCACAGTGAGCTATCACCTTGATGTTTAGTAGCCAATGGCTACGGGACCCGATGGGTGTATGGGGAGCAGAGAGGCACTGGGTCCTGTAATTGTTGGCAGGAAAAGAGAGATCTCACAGAATTGTTGATTGACAGCTGCAACCAATTGACCATAACAGTGATGAGGCAATGAGCTGTATTGACAGGTCTGGTAGACAAAGTCTGCACACTCTTTCCTTGAGGGTCCATTGATGGAGAGCTCCATTACACTTAAATACTGGATACACTGGTAGCAGCATCTCACATTAGAATGTTTAGGCTATCTTTTGTAAATATTGAGGAGATGCTTTTTGAAAGTATATACACCGTAATCTGCAGAACATATTGTGAGACTTAAATAAAATACCTCCCCTCCCTGTGTCTCTCTCCCATACCACACCTCCCGTTTTTGTCTTTCTCTTTCAACACGTTTCCTCTCTTCCTTTCAGCTCCTAACCCATGTGCCACCAGTGATGGTAAAGGCCCTTGCTCCCACCTCTGTCTCATCAACTTCAACCAGACCTTCTCCTGTGCCTGCCCTCACCTCATGAAGCTGCAGCCTGACAAACGCACCTGCAAAGGTAAGGACAGATGCTATTACTCACGCACACAAATGCATGCAGCTACAGATGCTTATCTCTTACCTTAAAAAAACAAGAGTGTGTACACACAATGCTGTTATACACTATCCATGTCATCAAGGAGCAAAAAACAGGCTCTTTGTTTGCAGAAACCTTTTCTCATGACTCCTACGGTGCGCTCAGCTCCTGAACGTGACATCAACATCATTAGCTGTCATCTGTTATGACAGAAGATCTGATTACATCGCCTAATTCTTCGCTCTAATTTCCATTTCATTTCATATAAAAGGCTGCCACAAGTGATGTGGTGAGGTCTTCATTTATTGCTGTGTGATTTCATGAGTGGGTTTCGCTGGGGTAGCAGCGGGAATTTTATGAGCATGTGTGTCTGTCTAAATGTTAAGCATTCTGCAGGACAATCCTCATCACAGCAGTGTAAATTCAAGGATAATTGGATTAGAGGCCATCTGATGCCTTTGCCATTAACAGAGGGGTTTTCAGGGAGCAGAGCAGATGCTCAGCCAAAGTCTGCTCTCAGACACGTTCAGCACTTAAACTGTTGTTAAAGCTGTGTGAATTTTTTGATTTAGACTGAGTCATTTGTTGTCTCCATCTCCCATCACCCTGGAGGTAATCGAGCCTTCGGGGCTACATGTTACTGACTGGTCATTTTGAGCCTCTTGAGCTTCTGTCTCCTGGGATCCAGCTGGATCTTTGATTGTATGGCTAGTACAGTGAGAAGAAGCTAAACATAAATAAACTTTTAATCACGTGTACTACAATAGGAATATAGATTAGAATATAGATATAGAACATTTACTACATACTGCACAACATCAGTCTACCTCAGTATCCTATTTTATTATATTCAATTTTATATACATTATTTTTTTGCACTATTTTACTATATAACCTGTAAAGTCTTTGTGGCTAACATTGGACTTGTATGTATGTATAACTCATTCTGTATGTGTTTGTTCTTCCTTTCTCCTTTCGTCCTTCCCATCATTTTGTAGATAAAAATATAAATGCAATAGAAGTGATTAACATCTTTCTTATTTTCAGCGTGTGTGTATTGTTTTTTTCCCCCCAGAGTCCCGCAAGTTCCTTCTTTATGCTCGTCAGATCGAGATACGGGGTGTGGACATTGACAACCCCTACTACAACTACATCATCTCCTTCACCGTGCCGGACATAGACAACGTGACAGCGGTGGACTATGACGCAGTGGAGCATCGCATCTACTGGTCAGATGTCCGAACGCAAACAATCAAGAGAGCTTTCATCAACGGCACAGGGGTGGAGCCTGTTGTGTCTGCTGGTAAGAACGATTACAGGAATATCTGTCTAGTATTTTTTTTTTAGTCCTTCTTTTTACTTCAGTTTATAGTTAAAACTTTCTGTATCTGTTAGATTAAACCCCAACTTTTTTCATTGTGGTGCCAACATTTCCCAGATCTTCCTAATGCTCACGGGCTGGCAGTAGACTGGGTGTCCAGAAACCTCTTCTGGACCAGCTATGATGCCAATAAGAAGCAGATCAACGTGGCCAGACTGGATGGATCCTTCAAGAATGCTGTCGTCCAGGGCTTAGACAAGCCCCACTGTCTGGTGGTGCATCCTCTACTGGGGTGAGTGTTAACTCTAGTTTGTTAGACCTGAAGATGTGATTTCTCTCTCTGTTGCACTTCTTTTTCTGTGTTTTACGTCCCTTAAAAACACTCAATGACCAAATCTCTAACTATTCTGACACAATTTTCCTTTTAATAACTTGTGGATTTTATTCAAAGTTAACGCCACAAATTCAAGATCATTTGCTGCCTGTGTGCTTTACAACACTACACTTTGGTAAAGATTTTTGAGGTATAGCTGTCATTCTCTTCCTTAGTCTACTAGTTTTTCCTCATTTGATGCTCTTGTTCTGTCTCCTACTGTATTGCTCTTCTCCATAAAATAGATTTCAGCCCCTCTCCGTGTCTCATAACATTCATATCCCTCGACAGGAAGCTGTACTGGACTGACGGTGACAACATAAGCATGGCTAACATGGATGGTAGCAACCACACCACACTTTTCACCAATCAAAAAGGACCCGTAGGTGAGCAAATGTAAAAAAATACTGAATTGCTTTTTAACTCTACAAGGTGGAAGCACATATTAAGCATATTAGTGTAAGAGATGTGTGTATATATATATATATATATATAATAACATAACTTCTCTTACCACTCAGGCCTCTCTATTGACTATGAAAAAGAGCAGCTTTACTGGATCAGCTCAGGAAACGGCACCATTAACCACTGTCAGCTGGATGGAACTAACCTGGAGATCTTGGAAAGTGTTAAATCCAAACTTACCAAGGCTACTGCACTGGCTATTATGGGTAAGATGATACTTGAAATGTATCCTTTTGTTTTTCTATTTGTTTCTGATCTGAAAGTTGATATTTAAATCATATTGCTGCTTGTATTCTAAAGAGATCAATATCTGAAAATCACTATCCCACGTTAAAAGAATAACCTGCAAAGATAGGAATTAATTGTCCTCACTGTAGGAGACAAGCTGTGGTGGGCAGACCAGGGAACTGACCAGATAGGAACATGTGACAAGAAGGATGGTGGAAACTGGAAGGTTTTGCGAAACAACACCTCCCCTATGATGCACATGAGGATCTATGATGAGGATGTGCAGAAAGGTAAGAAATTGAACTTGAAGTAAAGTGGTACTGCTTGTGGTTTTTGTCAGTAGTGAGTCAAAAGGTAATTCCATATCATTCAGAAGAGTTGGAAAGCCAATTTAGATTAAATTCACTTGAGTGTCATGTTGTGACGCAGATGTAAAACTCACCAAATAATTGCTCCATTTAGTATAAAAGTAGGAAGGAAAAAGTCTTTCTTTTTTGGCCTCACTGATCTTCTCTTTTTCCTTTAGCGGGTATCAACCTGTGCAGTAACAACAATGGAGACTGCTCCCAGCTGTGTCTGCCCACCTCACCAACAACCAGGGCCTGCATGTGCACTGCTGGATACAGCCTCAAGACAGGACAGCAGTCCTGTGAAGGTGAGAAACTGTGTCACAACTACAGTCACACATACAGTAGGAATGCAGTGTGTCCTAAAAACCAAAAACGTTTTGTGTGGTCTCTGAGCAGGTATGGGCTCTTTCCTGCTTTACTCTGTTCACGAGGGCATTAGAGGAATTCCACTCGACCCGTTAGACAAATCTGATGCTTTGGTGCCAGTGTCTGGCACTTCTCTGGCCGTCGGCATCGACTTCCATGCTGGTGAGTGACACTGAGGGACATCAGTAACTAAATGGCTGTGCTTGAGTGACATTTCAAAGCTGTTATTATCTCAGTGAAGTGAGTATTTATAGGCACAAGACATAAAAGGCCTCTTTGCTTTCAGAGAATGACACCATCTACTGGGTGGATATGGGCCTGAGCACCATCAGCAGGGCTAAGAGAGACCAGACATGGAGAGAAGATGTGGTCACCAACGGCATTGGCAGAGTGGAGGGCATCACTGTTGACTGGATAGCAGGTTTAGTCATAACTGATTTAGAACTCCTGTTTTAATTCACTTGTGCATATTAGGCAACTGCACAAGCACAGATGAAGGACCACATAGCTGATTTGCATCCCTGTTCTTCTATAGGAAATATTTACTGGACTGACCAGGGCTTTGATGTGATTGAGGTGGCCAGACTGAATGGCTCCTTCCGCTATGTAGTCATTTCCCAGGGCCTGGACAAGCCCAGAGCCATCACTGTCCATCCAGTTAAAGGGTAAGGCTCCCTGCCAACAGTTTAATTCTCCCTTCTATTATACTGTTGCCTTTAGGTACTTGCAATGTAGTTTCAACTGTGCTACTATAATGCACTTTTAAAACATCTTGTGTGCGCTTGTGTGTAGGTATCTGTTCTGGACTGAGTGGGGTCAGTACCCTCGCATTGAGCGCTCTAGGTTGGATGGCACCCAGAGGTTGGTCCTGGTCAATGTGAGCATCAGTTGGCCCAATGGAATCTCCGTCGACTACGAGGTGTGGACCACAGCTGATGTCATAGCATAACATAACATCTTCCTAAACACATTTGTCATTATTAATAAAGGGTATTTCTGGGGTCTAGTTTGAACAGTACTGTGACTTTTCCAGAGACGGGACCTTTGGTCATCTTTTCTTTTTTGCAACGAGAATTATCCATAATTTCTACTGATTAAATTATAGCAGTGGTTCATCATATTCCTTGTGGTTTCATACATTTAAGTTAAATTGTAACATGTAATTAACTCTACTTAATGCAGCCACAATCACAGTTCAAAATAGTTGTTTATTCTGTGTAAATTCTACCAGTCTTTATCTGCCAGATATAATAGCATTTAAAAGTGCTGATAAATTTAGTTTTAGAGCTGCCAGAACTTGTGACTCATTTTTGGTAATGCTGTCCTGAAACCACACATAAAAATCATCCAGTCTTGTATATAAATGCAATGATGTAGTGAACAAGCTAAAAGGGGCATTAGAATGATTTCTATGATGTCTCTGTGTTAATGAATTAACAGAGAACCAGCAAACACTGTGCCTAATACCTTTTTGGTTTAATTTAATTTGGAAGCTGTGACGGTCCCGGAATAATTTACACTATTTTATTTCTGCTTTGTCTCTGCAGGAGGGTCTGCTGTATTGGTGTGATGCCAGGACAGACAAGATTGAGCGTATCAACCTGGAGACTGGAGAGAACAGGGAGCTGGTGCTGGCCAACAACAACATGGACATGTTTGCTGTGTCTGTTTTTGAGGAATACGTCTATTGGAGTGACAGGTCAATTTAGTTAATTAATGACCTGGTTAATTAATTTGTTAATTTAACCATCTTTTCCCATTGCTCTATTATCTAGTCATACGTGTTTATGGACAACAGCTTTTGAATCTTGTGGAAGATTTCATATTGTATCTGGCTGTTAGTTGACGCACGGTTTTGTTGTCTTTTGTTTAGAACTCATGCCAACGGCTCCATTAAGAGAGGCAGCAAAGACAATGCTACAGATGCTTTGCAGCTCAGGACTGGTATCGGTGTACAGCTGAAAGACATCAAGGTTTTCAACAGGGCCAGGCAGCAAGGTAGGAACACACACAAAACATGCATACTCTAAATCTTCACAAGGGGGCTCCCTTGAGTTCTCACATGTACACAAAAACTAGCCTTCTTTCACACACACACACACACACACACAATGATTAAAACTTTTACCACCCAACTTAATCAACACCCCCCCAGCAATTGCTGAAATGCTGTTTAACCAGGCTCATTATTTAACAACACACCTCATAAACGTGTCACACTCTCCCCAGGCACCAACGTCTGCAAAGACAACAACGGCGGCTGTGAACAGCTGTGTCTTTACCGTGGCAACGCGGAGCGCACCTGTGCCTGTGCTCACGGCATGCTGGCAGAGGACAACCGCGCTTGCCGCGACTATGACGGATACCTGCTGTACTCGGAGCGTACCATTCTGAAGAGCATCCACCTGTCCGATGAGACAAACCTTAACGCGCCAATAAAGCCATTTGAGGACCCTGACCACATGAAGAATGTCATTGCCCTCAGCTATGACTACCATGGCGGTGGAGGGAAGGGAGCCAACCGCATCTTCTTCAGCGACATCCACTTTGGCAACATCCAGCAGATCAACGATGATGGCACAGACCGCAAGATTGTGGTGGACAGTAAGTATGGAATCATCAGACACATCATTCTTTTCAGCACCTCAGCAAATCCACAAAACTTTGCTCAATTACTTCACCTACACCTTTCCCTCCACTCTGTCGATCTACATGTATTTCAGCTGAGTTGCCTTGTGTGTTGCCTGAGTTACCGCTTCTTTTATCCTGTCCATTAATAATTGAATGTTGTCCTTCGTCTCGACACTGTAAACAGCCATCAACCATTTTGTCAACACAAGCACCCAAGAGGATCCACTGTAATTCACAGCTGCAGCTTCTCAACGAGAGCAGATTGACATCACTTAGTGCTGCTACTTGAAGACGACACACTTGCACACACCCACACGTACACACACATGCACACGTTTCAACGGTGAAGTGTCTTTTAAATCCCACTCTCTTCAAATAATTCATGAGTAGGTTGTTGAACTCCATCCAGAAAAGCATCCCATTTAAGAGCCCTGGACCAAAGCTGTTTTTAGCACGCCTTACTTAAAACATTAATTATTTGATAGGAAATACAGGAAAACAAGTAAAGTGCGGGGGGTTAGTGTGTTTATTCATGATGAGATCAGGGTTTTGACCGATTGTGAAAATGATATATATAAAATTAAATATTATTTTATATTTCTTTAAGCCATATTTCCTAGCCCTAGTTCCAGGATTAGGTGATTAATGAGGTTGTTTTTCTTTTTGGCCAAAGAGTCAGTTTTGGCCTCTTTCTGGGGTTGTGTCCAGCTCAAACGGCTGCACCATGTCCCTGCCCATCACATGAGGGCAACCAATCAGACAGCTTTTGCACCATGCCCAGCGTTCTCTCCCCAGTGCTAGTAAGTCTCGTCTAAACTTCTGAGACATGCAGCCATACAGTACAGGGTTTACCACTGCTGCTGAGGATGCCAACAGTCTGGCCAGGACGGCAATGGTATTGTAGCCAGGGTAGCCTATTATGGTTCCTCCGATGAAGGAGAACATCAAGACATAGGAGGGCAGCCAGAGGAGAGTGAAGACCAGGACCAGAAGAGCTGAAGTGTGAGTGACCTGCCTCTGGTAGCGCTCCATCTGGGGAGCGTTCCCCAGCAGCCGTGCATGTCGGAGAAAACAGTAGATCTTGGCATACATCAGTACAATGATGCCCAATGGTAGAGCAAAGCCGAACAGGAAGAGGGCGATGCTGTAGATAAGCTGACTGAAGTCGGACAGGAAGGCAAAGCAGTACACGGCACTGGGCCGGGTAACTGTGCGAAAGGCAAACTGTGGCGCTGCCAAGGCAGAGGCATGGATCCAGAGCAGAGCTACTGTCATCTTTATGCATCGGTGCATTCTCGAACGGTACGCCCAGGTGGGGTGTACCACTGTCAGGTAACGTGTCACAGCCAAAGCAGCCAGGGTAAAGACTGAAGCAGCTGAGCAGGCCACACCCAGGAAGCTGATGGCCTTGCACAGGAAGCTGCCAAAAGGCCAGAAGCCCAAGGTGATGGCAGAGGTGTGGAAAGGCAGACAGAGCAGCAGCAGCATGTCAGCAGCACTCAGAGCCAGCAGCAGGGTGTCTGTACCGTGCGGGGGTTGGCTTTCTTTCCTCCTCCTGCCACTAAGAATGATGATGACCAGAGTTTGCCCCACCAGGCCAGTCACCAGAATTAGCCCGTCCAGGATGGGTACCAAGACCTTAAACAAATCCTCATCTGGCCTTTTCATTTGGCCAAGGCCGCTGCTGTTTACTTGCGGCCCCAAAGTTTCCATGCACTCGCAATAAAAGTCTGCTGAGTAATTAATCTAATCGCATGTTAAATTTAAGCATCAGAACAGCATGTTGACGCAGTGTCTGGGTGAGGCAATTTAAGTTGAGCAGTTAAGAACGCACTGGTCATTTGGTTGAAAGCATTGACATTTATAATCTGTACTCTTGCATGTGTCAGGTTGAATCCCTCTAAAAAAAATGTCTCTTCCACTATGTCACCTTTACTTTTTTCCAGAAATTCTAACTACTTAAAGATGATTGGATGTGGCGCTTGCTTCATGTGGGGAAAAGTGAGGAAATATCAGAAAAACCTCTCTTCAAATGTTTTGATGTTATCCAGCTTTACTCAGGAAAAAAATAAAATAAAATTACATTCATAACCTTTAAAGAGCAGTCCTTGCACACACTTTTCGTTGGCTGAATCAGCATGTCCTTCATAATCCAAGGAGGAGCGGTTTGGGTCAAAGCCGGAGAGATGTCAGTGCAGCAGTTACTCTGTGGCTGTATTGATTGCTTGAAACCAGGCAACTGTGGACAAAATCATCCCAGCGGATGCTAGCAGACCTTCCACTTTAAAAGCAGTCAATGCTACTTGAAGCTAAGCGGTCACCACGGCAGGAGGCATCTTGTCCATTTTAGAAGCTCTTCAGAGATTTGCAACACGTAGACATTCAATCCCTGAAGGAAAAAATAAGCAATTAAGGATCTTAAAATTAACAGTAAAAAAAGCTTAGTAACTGTCAGGTTGGATTACTATGCTACTCCCGTGATAGTCAGAAAGTCTCTGTTCTGAGTGGCAATGGTCTTCCCAACAGGTTTTTCGCCACTGTTTGCACAGTAACCAGGGGGCTGACCTGATCTATGCAAAGGGAGGGGATAATGCTGTTTCTCATTACATAATGCTGGCTTGAGCCTACTTTATTCATCCCTGTTCAGTGTGATCTTCCCTTAATCCAAGCAGTTACCTGCTAAAGTACACCCTTTTCGCATTTCTGTGTTGTACAGCCTGATCTTTGGAAAACACGTGCATGTCTTTGTTTGCGTGACTCTGTTCAGCCCTAAACTGGCCTTTTAGTTGCATTTAGGTTGGTTAACAAGGTATCCAGCCTTAAAATCGCCTTTCATTACGGTTGATTATGGCACGCATGGAAACGTCTATTAAAGGGCAATTATTGACTTTCAGCCAAGAGCAAAGAGTTGCGTGATGAGCGTTTTTTATTGTTGCCTGTAAGTGGTCATAAATGTGGTTGTTTGTGTGAACAAGAACAGATGGATGCACATCTTGGAGCCTGGAAGGCTGCTGTACGGTGTCCTTGTTCATGATGTTGCGTGTCATGTAGGTACCACAGATAAAAATATTACTAGTACTGCATGTACTATGAGAGGGGGACAAAAGGATTATATCGAGAGCAGCTGCTTTATCTTTGCCGTTCATGGCTGACTTCTTCACCCTGGCTTATGCACCTAAAGTGTCTCAAGCTTTTCCAGTGACAGTTTTTCTTCCCAGAACAAGAAGTCACCATGAATGAGAGTGTCCACAGGGAGTTGTATTTGTATGTGCAGGCAGCCAGCCATGAAATGACAGGATGATACAGACTCCTTAAACTCTCTCCAGGAATAGCAGGTGTGGTATATACTCAGCTATGTGTGTTACCACGTCTATTTTACTCTTTCTTTTTCCATTTCCTTTTTAACCCTGTCCTTCTTCCTTGCATTGTTCACCATTCATGAGCTGATGTGGGAAGATGGGGATAACCTTATACCAGCATATACCACTGCCACTTTAATAAAATCTCTTGTGGAACTTGTGAGACTTTGACAGTGATTTAATGTTTGTTGGATTCTCACAGAAGGTCCTCATTAAAGCTCCTACTAACACCCCTGAGAGGTGATCATTTTTATAGTGAAATAAAAAGAGTTTGTTCTTCTCATGATTCTTGCAGCTTCAGCTGGATGACAACAAAAGAGCTACAGTCAGAAAAACTCGTCATGGGTCCAAAGTTCTTACAGCGGGCCAATTTCTTCCTTCTCTGTTCCACAGATGTAGGGTCGATTGAGGGCCTGGCATACCACCGTGGTTGGGATACACTCTACTGGACCAGTTACACAACCTCCACCATCACTCGCCACACCGTGGACCAGAGCCGCTCTGTGGCCTATAACCGCAACACTGTGGTCACTATGTCTGGAGAAGACCACCCCAGAGCCTTTGTGTTGGACGAGTGTCAGGAGTGAGTCATCAATATCGAAACTCTGCACTGTATCAGGGCCCAGTTCCAATACAGTCATTTTTTCTTTCTTTTTTTTCAAGTGCAGATTTATTTTAGTTAAGTCAACCATAGCGGTTGTACCAAGGCATTTTGGGAACTGCCAATGCACATCATTATGCTATTTTTGTGTTTATTCCCTCTACAGTATCATGTTCTGGACCAACTGGAATGAGCAGGCTCCCAGCATCATGAGGGCCTCTCTGAATGGAGCCAATGTGCTGGTGATCATCGGCAGTGACATTAAAACTCCCAACGGCCTGGCCATAGATCACCGCGCTGAGAAACTCTACTTCTCTGACGCCACCCTGGACAAGATTGAACGCTGCGAATATGATGGGAGCAGCCGTTATGTAAGACAACCCTTTTAATTTTTTCCTTTAGCCATAAAGAATACTGCTTCAAGCCGGTGACTCGCACTTACATGTACACCTACATTTTCCTGCTTCAGGTCTTGCTGAAGAATGAGCCTGTCCATCCATTCGGCCTGGCAGTGTATGGGGACTACATCTTCTGGACTGACTGGGTGAGGAGGGCTGTGCTGAGAGCTGACAAATACACAGGAGGGGACATGAAAGTGCTTCGTGCTGACATCCCTCAGCAGCCAATGGGCATCGTTGCTGTGGCTAATGACACCAACAGCTGTAAGTATTATTCACTGAAGTCACTGTAACGTTTCCATTGGTCGCTCCTATCAATTGCATAATTCCAGCAGGTGTCGTTGTTTTGCCCTGTTCCAAAAAGGCCATTTGTCGGTCAGACTTAAATACCTTAAACATTGCCATGAAATTTGGCACAGATCCGGATGAACTGTAATCACTGTGGTGATCGCCCGACTTTCCTCTGGCGCCATCACCAGGTCAAAACTTCAATTTGTCCTATACTTTGGTTAATGACAAAATACCTGCAAAATTAATGGCATTCTTGTCAGCCTCAGCTGAACTTTGTGTTTAGTGCTAATTATCAAATGTTAGCATGCTAACACGTTAAACTAAGATGGTGAACAGACCCTCACAGACCTGCTAGCATGGTGGTAGAGTCTTATATTGTACGTCATGAAACCCAACTTCCACAGACTAAAAATATGGCCAAGCTAAGTAGTTGATGCCAAACTTTTTGTTTTATTGACACTTTCTTTGTGCCAGAGTGACTAGTGAATTCATATCATTAGATACATTATATTGTCCTGGACTTTCTGTCATTTTAATAATTTGACATGCAGAGAAAAAAGTCTCCTCAAGGACAACACACATAACATTCCCATCCTATCTAACCCTCCTGTGTTATACATTCCTCAGGTGAGTTCTCTCCTTGCCGGACAAATAACGGAGGTTGCCAAGACCTGTGCCTGCCCACATCCGACGGACGGGTCAACTGCAGTTGCCGTGGAGACAGACAACTTCTGGAAGACAACACCTGTTCCTGTAAGAGATGGAAAGAGAAACCCTTCAATCATTTTTGGATACTCTTTTAAAAACCCTCATTTCGATTGAAAGGCTGAATGTTGCTGAATTCAAATGTTTCTACCTCACCAGCACTGAATATGTCATGTGGAAGTGTGGATGACTTTGAGTGTGGCAATGGTGACTGTATCAACTACAGCCTGACCTGTGATGGCATGGCCCACTGCAAGGACAAGTCTGATGAGAAGCAGTCCTATTGTGGTGAGTTTTTTTTATGGGGCTATGAGTTAGTGAATGATGAGCAGGTCATCATTTATATTTTATCACTTGCAGATAATTAGCTGATGATTTACATTCAAAGCAGTTTAGAATGAGTGCACAAATACAATGACTTATTAGATTGTGAGGAGAGAGGGATAATATGTGACTATAGAATAGCAAAGGAGTAGATGGCCACCAGGGAAAGAAATGTAAATTTGGAGATAAGCGGAGGGGTATAGGCAAACTTAGTATGTTTGATACAGAATATGCAGTACAGCTTATCAGTTTCATTTAGAAAATAGTGAATTAGTAGATTAGGCCATATTTAAAATATGCAATAAAGGACTCTGCACTTCAGCCGACTCGAATCAACTGCTGTTCCTCCACAGCCAATCGAATTTGTAAGAAAGGCTACAGACGCTGCATGAATGGCCGCTGTATCGGCCACCAGTTCTGGTGTGATGGCACGGATGACTGTGGTGACCACTCAGATGAACTGCCCTGTAACAGTAAGTCATTTATGTCCATTTTATAGCAGCCACGGACTGAAAAATCATTAGTTAGAGAAACCATGTCAACCATGTTTGCCTGGTATCAGATTTTGGCACAATTTGAAGTGTTCTTCCCACACAAACCGCCCTGTTTTTGCTTACCTAATCAAATTGCCTTAACCTCAACTGGATTAGTTTTGCCAGGGAGGGGAGTGAAGAGCAAATTCAAAAGACTGAGTGGGCTTTGAGGTCTGGGCTGCAGGTCTTTAATGTTCTCTGTTATGTTAATGTCCTAATGAATGGTTTCGTGACAGTCCTATATAAAAAGAAGTATAAAGTTGACTAATGAGGAGATTGTATGTGCTTGTGATGGTGTAACTGCGGCTCATTTATGAAAACTGTGTATCCTGCAGTGACGCTGTGCAAAGCAGGAGAGTTCCAGTGCAAAGATGGAAGCTGTATCTCCAACTTCAGCCGCTGTGACCAGGTGGTCAACTGTGAGGATGCTGGTGATGAAATGAACTGCCGTAAGTAACCTGAGTAACAATGAGTTGGGAGATTTAAGGAGAAGGTTTGCGCTCTGCTGTGATTTTAACAAGAATGAGATTCACATGGGAAAATGGGCTTAATGGATTAGTTCAGATTTCTTTAAAGTTAGGGTTTTAAACCATTTCCCATTATTATCAGAACCCACCGATTGCTCCCGTTTCTTCCGCCTGGGAGTGAAAGGAGCGTCCTTCCAGAGCTGCGAGAAAACTACTCTGTGTTATCTGTCCTCGTGGGTGTGTGACGGCAACAACGACTGTGGAGACTTTTCAGATGAGAGAAACTGCCCAGGTTGGGTGCTTTGTTTCCCCTCTAAAATGCCTTTGGCTTCTCTTAAATGGTCAAAGATTCTACATTATGTTTTTCTTTTCTCTTGCAGATAAAAGGAAGCTTAAATGTCCAGTCAACTTCTTTGCGTGTCCCAGTGGTCGCTGCATTCCTATGAGCTGGACATGTGATAAGGAGAATGACTGCGAGAACGGAGCTGATGAGACACACTGTGGTCAGTCTGCTACAAAGTTGTCCTCTTATAACCTTTTTTATTTTTTCTGGCAAACACAAAGCATACCAGAAAAACCAGACTGTGTTTTTCTTGAGGCTTCCCACTGCACATGGAAAAACATGACTTACAGTAAGGGTAAATTAAATAATTTCTTCAAAATGCTCTCTTTGCCCTCCTTTGCAGATAGGTTTTGTACATCAACCCAGTTTGAATGTGGGAACCACCGCTGCATTTCCTCCCACTGGGTGTGTGACGGCTCTGATGACTGTGGTGATGGTTCGGATGAGGACCAGAAATGCAGTAAGTGACTTCTTACTTACACTCACCAATGTAAAGGTTCTTTCTCCCATGCTGAGCTGAAGCATTTGACTGTATGATATAACATAAGATTTCTTTACATTATATCATCATCTAACTTCCCATAATGTTGTCAAAGAATCCAAGACCTGCAGTCCCGAGGCTTTCCAGTGTCCCGGCTCCCACATGTGTGTGCCTCAACGCTGGAAGTGTGACGGAGACAAGGATTGCCCCGATGGAGCTGATGAGAGTGTCAAGGCTGGCTGCTGTGAGTGGGAGAGTTACAAAATAGCCCCATGGAAAAAATCTGTCCTCTTTGTGTTGTGATTGAAGAAAAAAAGAAGCACTCCAACATCGTTCCATGTCCATAAACCTGTTCTTTTCTACTGCCAGTGTACACCAACAACACTTGTGATGTCGAGAATGAGTTCATGTGCCAGAACAGACAGTGCATCCCCAAGCACTTTGTGTGCGATCATGACATCGACTGCTCCGATGGCTCAGATGAATCCCCAGAATGTGGTGAGTGTTTGTGTGATTGTGACCTTGGAAGTGTAATGCAGGAAGACTGAGTGGAAAATAGGTTGTGAGAGAATGGGATTTGTCATCATTTTTGTTGTACCACCAGCTGAGGTTGAAGTTAATAATAAACACGCTCTTATTCTGGTGTAGAATACCCAACATGTGGTCCAGATGAGTTCCGCTGTGCCAACGGCCGCTGCCTCAACCAGAAGAAATGGGAGTGTGACGGAGAGTTTGACTGTCAGGATCGCTCTGATGAGGCTCCCAAGAACCCTCGCTGCACTGACTCAGGTAGGGATTATAATCACGTTTTTTTTTTTATCCCTTTGTAATTTGTGTTTCTCTACCAACATAATGAAGTGCGAATAAAATGAGGAACATCTTGTTTAGTCACACCAATATAACATCTATGGTTTCAGAGAGAACGTGTAATGACTCAGCCTTCATGTGTCGTAATGGGAAGTGTTTGAATGAGACTCTGCTATGTGACCACAACGATGACTGTGGCGATGGCTCTGATGAACTCAACTGCTTCATCAACGAGTGCCTCAACAGTAAGCTGAGTGGCTGCTCGCAGCTCTGCGATGACCTCAATATTGGCTTCAAGGTATGCCGTCTAATTGGTTGTTCTTAAGGCATTTTCCTCACATTTTATTAAGAGCATCAAATCAAATTACTTCATGAACTCGCTGACTTTAATTGAGTAAAAAATTATATGTCTAATAGGCACACAGGTACCTCACAGACAAATGGGGTGTACGGTTTTAAATGTGAGTTAGGGAGGACCTGAAGTAAAAAGGTTGGGAAGCACTCACTTTAGGCATGCAGTTAATGTAAGACGAAAACATAATTTGCCTCTTTCTTGAAAGTAGAAGGCCAGTCTTAGAACAGCTTGAACTCTGCGTGAACTCTCAAGTCTGTGGTGTCGAGGCCGTGGTCAGAGCTTCACAAAAGTCAGGTTGACTGACAGAGGTTTTGTGACAGGCGATGGCAGGCTCTTGTAATTGGTCCAGACTAAAAGGGGAGAAGTTCCAGAACCTGTAGGCTGTGAGATTTTTGACATGTCTCCTGTGCTCTTGGCCCCTTCAGTGCAGGTGTCATCCTGGTTTCCAGCTTAAGCGGGATGGAAAGACATGTGTGGATATAGATGAGTGCACCACCACCTACCCCTGTTCCCAGCGCTGCATCAACACACACGGCAGCTTCCACTGTCTCTGCGTAGATGGCTTCGAAGTCAGCCCCAATGACCCCACCATCTGCAAGTCCACATCGGGTAAGGCACGCTTGCGTGTTTTGCATTTTGCTGGATGCTCATGGCCAATTCAATCCTGACGCATATGTTGTCTGTCTGCATGCAGAAGAGGAGCCCTACTTGATCTTTGCTAACCGGTACTACCTGAGAAAACTCAACCTGGATGGTACCAACTACACTCTTATAAAACAGGTGAGACACAATTGAAACACAACTAGGTGAATTTCTTATTGTTAGCGCTCTATACACCTGTTAATACTGTACCTACCTCTGCTTCAGGGTCTGAATAATGCAGTGGCACTGGACTTCCACTATGCAGAGCAGATGATCTACTGGACAGATGTGACCACTCAGGGCAGCATGATCCGACGCATGCATATGAACGGCAGCAACATCGAGGTCAGTGAGGAAATCAAACACCCTTTTATCTATAATTGGAACATTGAGCTATATTGATACTGAAAACCACCACTTTTTATGAAAGTTGTGAGTCTCTGACTGGAACCTTGATCACTGTCTGACCTGGCAGGTTTTGCACCGGACATCCCTGAGTAATCCCGATGGCTTGGCAGTGGATTGGGTTGGTGGAAACTTGTACTGGTGTGACAAAGGCCGGGACACCATTGAGGTGTCAAAACTCAATGGGGCTTACCGGACTGTGCTGGTCAACAGTGGCCTGAGGGAACCTCGTGCTGTGGCTGTGGACGTACGCTATGGGTGAGAAGCACAGCTTGAATTGTGTTTCATAGGCTTTCAAAACACTCCTCTGGTCGTGGTAACTGCTGAGCTACATTTGGAATTTCAGGTAAATCCTGTTAAGATTCTCTATACTGTAACTGCTGGTTAGGTACCTGTATTGGTCTGACTGGGGCGACAACCCTCACATTGGGAGAATCGGGATGGATGGCACCAACAGAAGTGTCATCGTAGAGGATAAGATCACATGGCCCAACGGACTAACCCTGGACTTCATCAATGACCGCATATACTGGGCCGATGCCAGGGAGGACTACATTGAGTTTGCCAGCCTGGATGGAACCAACAGACACACAGGTAACAGACCAGTACACACTCGAATACGCAGATGCCTTTTTCTTACTGTTTTGAAAGCAACTTAAGTGATGGGTCACAGTTTTCCAACTGATTTTTGATAGGACTAGTTTCATGTATAGGTCTAAATATGTGGAAATATAAGATTTGTATGTGTGATTAAGTATACTTGGTGTTTTTGTGCCTTAAAGTTTGAGTGGTTGATGATCAAACATTGCTAATTAAGTAGAAAGTACCATAAAAATGAAATGTTATGGCGGCAGGAAGCTGTCAAATGCCTCCCTTCACACAGGTAGAAGATACACCCATGCTTTTATTGATTTAGTCTAATACCAGTGGTGAACTGGGAAGCTTTCAGTGCTCTTTATCTTGTCCACTTGACAGGAGAAAGGATTTATGACAAAACCACAGTGGCAGTGATAAAAGAAAGTGCTGAAACTGAATATTCAGCAGATTAGTCTTTGCTGTAGCTACATTTTGTAGGGTTGACAAGCCAATGATCTGAATGCATTTCCTCTTGTCAAATAGTCATGCATACATACACATATTTGTTAGGGAGCCACCAAGCGTAAGCAGGCAGGTCAGAGGGTTGTCGGCTTAGCTGGAGTCCTGCAGCACAGGCCCAGGGGAAAGAAACCCTGAATAGGGGAGATTGTTCTGATCAGTGAGGCCTCTAGCATGTATGATGTCCACATAGCGCTTAGTTGTTCAGCACACTCACTACAATAGTTGATATTGTCAGCCAACCATGCGTGCAGTGGAATTTTGGAACTCAGCGGGCGTTTCTATTGAAATTCCTCACATTCGCTAAGCTAATGCCACCATTCCATGGGTAAATAATGTACATCATGTATAATTGTGGGTGTATGGAATAGTAGTATACAGGCTAAAAAATTATAATTTGTGAGAGAGCGTTGTGCAGTACTGTTCAGTGTTTCATCCAACACAATGTTCCAGCAGGAAAACCATGCCAATAGTAGCATGTTGCAGGGAAAACTATTCCTATGAAATTACAGTTCATAATAGAACATCTGACAGTCTTGTATTAGCTTGGTGGTCAACCAATAATGGTTCCTGGGAGTTATTCACCCATCCTTTGATACACACTTCCAAACCATGCAAACACCACTGTGGCCTGTGTTTGCAGAACAATATTGAAACCATGGCCACCTAATGGCAAGGTGCTTTGAACATATTGCCACGTGTGTGCTTCATGTGTCTTCCTGTGTGTGTCGATCCATGCCTGAGTGATGTATTTGGATTGCTGTTTTACAACAGAAATGAGTGGTGCGTTTCCATAATGCACCAGCCTCAACTACTGAGACCAAATGCATGAAATGATGCATATGGGAGCAGAAAAGGTGCAATTAAGAGTGTAAATCCTAATGAGGCATAGATCCTGTTACATAACACACAGATATAGTGGAGCCACTGTAGCTTTGCACCCCACCCTTCCTCTGTTTCACATGAACAGTGCAAGATTGTCCCAATAGTTTCTCTTTGGGATACAGCAACAGCTCAGCAGCAAGAAAAATAAAGTTTAATTGCTAACATTACAGCACCATAATATTTTAATTAGGGTTCCCATTGGTCATTGAATTTCTTAAATATCATGGCAATTTGAGACATCTATTATGAATTGTAAAGGTCCTAGTGTAAAACCTTTTTCTCAAATGTATTTGATTAGACACTTGCTCTTGTATGCACACCTCGCTTTGTTTTTGGATTTACTATTAAAGAGCTTTAATAAGCAAAATAATATTAACAAGGAAAATACATTTTTATTCACGGAACTACACTTATTGGTTATAGAAATTCATTACTTAGGTTCACAGTGGGAAACCTTCAATATAACAGGTTTACTGCACCTAGTAATGAACTCGTTTTCTTAAGAACAATGTGATTTAATGTTTGTATGTTGCTTCGCAGTTCTCAGCCAGGACATCCCCCACATATTTGCCATGACTCTGTTTGAGGAGTACATCTACTGGACCGACTGGGAGACAAAGTCCATCAACAGAGCTCATAAGAGTCTGGGTACCAACAAGACCACCCTGATTAGCACCCTGCATCGGCCCATGGACATCCACATTTACCATCCGTATCGCCAGCCAGAGGGTAAGGGACATGCTGTAGTAGGAAGTGTATATGTAAAGGTTTTGGAATGGGACATAAAATAGCATGTAGTCAGCCCTGGTGCACATACTGTAATTGTACACCTACTGTGTATATTTGTTGTTGTGAAATGCAACCTTTAGTTTATGTAGTATGGCCTTGATGTTGGCTATGTATAAGCAGATGAGAACAGTTCTTGGTTCGCACTTAAATGAATTAATAAATGAAGACTGTTTTGTTGTTTTGTGCATAATGGCAGTAGGGGAAACAATGGAAAATTGTGTTTTGATTAGCCTTAAAACTTCATGGTCTCCCATTGGCCTAAATAGGCATGAACTGTTTTTTATTATATCTTTTTCTTTCCAAACAAAATGTCACACTGTTTCAATGCAATATATACCAGTTGACCATCTTGTCCAAGAAAGAAGATTTGGATAAGCATTAAACTGTGCAATGCAACTGTGCATTAAACCTCAGTCCTGTGCAGAAAAAATTATATCAGTGCCGAGGTAAAAATATGTCCTCCTTTCCCTTTCTTTGCCAGTGCTCAACCACCCGTGCCAGACGAACAACGCTGGCTGCAGTAACCTCTGCCTCCTCTCTCCTGGAGGTGGCTACAAGTGTGCCTGTCCCACCAACTTCTACCTGGCCAGTGATCAGCGTACTTGCATGTCCAACTGTACAGCCAGCCAGGTAAGGAGGTCGTGTAAACATCACTGTCAATGAGAATATGGCTGAATGATAGTTGATTTTCATATCTCCATGTGACTAACTATCGACGCCTGGCTCCCTGGCCGCCCAGTGCTCCAGTAGCTCCTGCTTTATGAAGCCGAGGCGTTCTGGTGGTATGGCCTATAATCACTTTGATTAATTTCCCACTTCCTGCTGCAGTTTGTGTGCAAGAACGACAAGTGCATTCCTTTCTGGTGGAAATGTGACACGGAGGACGATTGCGGTGACCGGTCGGATGAGCCAGCAGACTGCCGTAAGTGTTGTAGACAATGGTGTGTCACATTTCCTGTAACATATTGTGTATTTGATTTTAGTTTTGATCTTTACTCACCATAAACGTTTTGTGGTGTAAGTTCAGTGTGATCCTGACAAACGTTTACCCCCTACCCCACCCCGACAGCTGCGTTTAAATGCAGGCCGGGGCAGTTTCAGTGTGGCACAGGCATCTGCACCAACCCTGCCTACATCTGCGATGGCGACAACGACTGCCAGGACAACTCAGACGAGGCCAACTGCGGTATGCATTTCATCCCCAAATAATTATATTACACATTCAATAATCTCAATCTTGTATACAACCATCTCAACTTTATTGTTCATTACTTGGTAGCATCAAATCTGTTGCTTCTTTGTTTGCCTGCCTGTGTAACTGCACTGCAGATATTCACGTCTGCCTGCCCAGCCAGTTCAAATGTTCCCACCCAAGCCGCTGCATCCCAGGCATCTTCCGCTGCAACGGCCAGGACAACTGCGGAGAAGGAGAGGATGAGAAGGACTGCCGTGAGTCAAAGCTTTATTATTGATGATACACTGCCACCTCTGATATGCTACTCTTTCCCGTTAACACACAGTAACTATAAAATCTGTTATGCCCTCCCTCAGCTGAGGTCACGTGTGCACCCACCCAGTTCCAGTGTGCCATCACCAAACGCTGCATACCTCGCGTCTGGGTGTGTGACCGCGACAATGACTGTGTGGACGGATCTGACGAGCCCGCCAACTGCAGTAAGACTCCCATTTTATTTAGCATTTTCTTTATTCTGAGTCTTCCCAATCAGTTCTCAAACGTAGCCGTCCCACCAAATGTGTCCCTCTCTAGCCCAGATGACTTGTGGTGTGGACGAGTTCCGGTGTAAAGACTCTGGACGCTGCATCCCTGCTCGCTGGAAGTGTGACGGCGAGGACGACTGTGGCGATGCATCAGATGAGCCTAAAGAGGAGTGCGGTGAGAGCGTCCTCTCCTTTTTTTAAAATGGATGTCTCCAAATTGTGTTGTTCTTTCTGTTTTTATGTTATTGACAGTAATATTTTCTGTCATTTGTTCAGCTGAGAGGACATGTGAGCCCTACCAGTTCAGATGTAAGAACAACCGCTGTGTGCCGGGCCGCTGGCAGTGTGACTACGACAACGACTGTGGGGACAACTCTGATGAAGACAAGTGTAGTAGGTGTCACTGTCAGCATCTGTTATCTCACCTCGGCCCGTGTCGTTTACACCCACGCCTATGCCTTTTCCACTGGTAGCATACATACTTTGCACCTTTTAACTTGTTAACTGTGCACATGCTAACATCCATTCGCTGTCATTTCTGATGCATCTCCCCTCATCTGATATTTGTTTCATTTCATACTGTCCAGTTGGCATGAGCCAGAGGTAAGTAACTCCACCTCCCATATTCAGTGTCAACTATCTGCTGTGTCTCTTACTCCACTCTCACACTCCTGTCCCACCTGTGAGAGTCTGCAAGCTGAGCTCTAAGTAGATTCATTTTGTAACATTGTTACACTGTTTCCCTTTTGCCACTAGATGTCACTGCGTAAGTCTTGATTTTAATGTTAATTTTGATTATTGCCACAAATATAATGCATAGAAATATATATAAAACACTCAAATTAAATCAGATTAGATTAAAAATACATTAAAATAAAGCATCTCGAGCTCCTTTCTTTCTTTCACATCACCTCCTGTAGTGTCTACAGTATTCTGTGGTTGTTGCAACCCTTTTCCTGTGTATTGTGCTGAAGGCTAAATCAGCCGTAGTTCACTGTTCAGGTGGTGTTGTTGTTGCTGGTGTTGTCACTGACATGACCCTTGTGCTTCTTCTCCTACAGTGCCTCGACAATGCTCAGAAAGCGAGTTTGCCTGCACGAACGGCCGCTGTATTGCCGGGAGGTGGAAGTGCGATGGAGACCACGACTGTGCCGATGGATCTGATGAGGTGCATAAACTTGATGTTTGGGTATCCTTTAAATAATAATTTTTATTAATCTGGAACTAAAGTTAAATTGTTTCTGTTTAGTATTAACTTGTAAGCTTAAAAGCTGATCCTCGTTTGCCTGCGGGCTATGATGTTTCTTCAGCATGGCTGTGATCTGAAGTGTGACAACGACCAGTTCCAGTGTAAGAACGGACACTGTATCCCCATCCGCTGGCGGTGTGACGCCGACCCTGACTGCATGGACGGCAGTGATGAAGAGAACTGTGGCGTTGCTGGTAAGTGTATTGTGTGTAGTGTTTGTGTCTGTATATACTGTTTAGAAGTGTATTGTCTTTACTACTCTGTTTTAGTTTCTAACCATGTTTCCCTATAAGATTTTTTTTTATTACATTGTAATGAAACAGAAATGTGTGACTATGAAAGTGGCTAGTTGTGCCAAAACACCTTAATGCAAAATTCTATGAAAAGGTGTATCAGGTTTTATGCAATCCACACAAGTAATAAATGAAACCTCTCCCTGTTTTTTCCTGTTTCTCTCAGCTGGGCGTCACTGCCCTCTGGATGAGTTCCAGTGTAACAACACTTTGTGTAAACCCCTCACCTGGAAGTGTGACGGGGAGGACGACTGTGGGGACAACTCTGACGAGAATCCCGAAGACTGCAGTGAGTGCAGCCTTGCAATTCACACACACGTTGAACGTCTGTCAGTCTTTCGCCTTTTTACCCTGACCTATTTTCTTTCCTCTACCGTCTTTGTCCCTCTTGTCTTCTTCCTCTGTTCGGCTCTTAGGGAAGTTCCAGTGTCCTCCCACCAGAGTTATCCGCTGCCAAAACGACCGTGTATGTCTGCAAGTGTCAAAGAGGTGTAATGGTGTCAATAACTGCGGTGACAACTCGGACGAACTTAACTGCCGTAAGTTGTGGTGTCGTTCAAGTCCTTTTGTGAAATCCCTCCTTTGTCAATTGATTGAGGAGATTGCTGACCTGTTTTTGTGTGCGTGTTTGACGTTATATGTCTACAGAGGCCCCTCCAGCTGTTCCCACATGTGAGAAGGATGAGTTCCTCTGTGCCAATGGCAGATGCATCAGCTCCACTCTGCGCTGCAACTTCTTTAACGACTGTGAAGACTATGGCTCTGATGAGATCAACTGCAAGACAGGTGCCTCATGTCACTTATATTTCTAAGACATTTCATATTACAGCTATCTGCAGATCTGAGGCTGCAAATGCTAAGCATCGGAATCAGTTAAATTCGAAATCCACTGACTGATGTTTGTTTGGTTTGTGGGTTCATGTTTAGACACCAAACTGAATGACTGCAGGAGCAACAGGACTCAGTGTGGTGATGGAGACGAGGCCCACTGTGTCACTAACGGCACAGACTCCTTCTGCTCCTGCAAACCAGGCTTCCAGAAGACAGGACACCACACATGTGGAGGTACACATGCACAAAACCACTGCACCTGTATACATTATAACTCACTTGAATGTTTACGCTTTGGAGGCCAGGGGCTGGGCTGTAATATGTTTCTGATTAATATGGCTTTTCTTTTGGCGCTCCATTTTCCAGATAAGAACGAGTGTCTGCAGTTTGGAGTGTGTTCCCACATCTGCAACAACACCAAAGGCTCGCACAAATGCAGCTGCTACAAGTACTTCACCAGGATCAATGACACCTGCAAGGCTGACAGTGAGGACCAGAACTGTTTCATACGCTGCTTATCCTTTTAGGCTACTTTTTAAATCTCGTAAAAATTGCTCATTTTAATTTCAAAGGCCATCCTTGTGACTTTTTCTCTTTTCCTTCCAGACATGAACAGCAGCCGACAGATTCTCTACATAGCCGACGACAATGAAATCCGCAGCCTGGACCCTGGCATGCCCAACTGGCGTTATGAGCAGACCTTCCAGGGCGATGCTAGTGTGCGTATTGACGCAATGGACCTGCACGTCAAGACCAACCGCATCTTCTGGACCAACTGGCACACGGGCCGCATCTCCTCCTATGAACTTCCAGGACTGTCCACATCGTCAACCTCCTCCAACTCTCAGAGCGAGGGCAGGATCACCAACCTGCAGGTAATGCCGGTCAAGCAACACAATCTCTCTCGCTCATACAACTGCAAACACACCACACGCGATCACGCGGGCATGCTGTGATTGCCTCTCTGCTCGTATCCAGATCAAAGAGCTGAAGATGCCTCGTGGTATAGCGGTGGACTGGGTGGCTGGTAACCTGTACTGGACCGACTCCGGTCGAGATGTAATTGAAGTGGCTCAGATGTCTGGCCAGCATTGCAAGACCCTAATCTCGGGCATGATAGACGAACCTTACGGCATCGTAGTGGATCCACAGAGAGGGTAAGAGCGAGTGCTGAGCTCCTGGCTTCAGGGCAACATTCGTATATCTTATTTCTATCATGGCTTTTTCTGCTGACGTATATTTTGCAATTGTGTGTTCCAACTCTGTTTCCCTTCAGCACCATGTACTGGGCGGACTGGGGGAACCACCCTAAAATTGAGACAGCAGCCATGGATGGGACTCTGAGACAAACTCTAGTTCATGAGAACATCCAGTGGCCCACAGGTCAGTACTGCTTTAGCACTGTATGATTTATCTTAACCCTGATTTGCCCCAAGGAAAAGAAAGCATGCATGTTCTTCCTCAGCTTTACATCCAGCAGAATCACAGCTGTTTATTCTACACAGGCTGTCATGTCTTTATCTGCAAGACTCTTCCAATCTGTCTCTACAGGTTTGGCTGTGGACTACTTCAACGAGCGTCTTTACTGGGCAGATGCTAAACTCTCAGTGATTGGCAGCGTTCGTCTGGATGGCTCAGATCCCGTCATTGCTGTTTCCGGCATCAAAAACAGTTGTGTAGAACACGAAAGTTCAGAAATTAACGTGCTGCTTGCTGCTTTTTCTCTTTTTAACTAATTTCTCATTTCTTCCTCATTTCCAGACCTGCTCCATCCATTCAGCATAGATATCTTTGAGGACTACATATACGGGGTAACCTATATCAATAACATTGTCTTCCGGGTGAACAAGTTTGGCAAAGGCCCCATGGAGAATCTGACCACAGGCATCAACCATGCTACTGACATAGTCCTCTACCACCGTTACAAGCAGCCAGAGAGTGAGTACCAGACATACTGTTTCTTGAGCAGTCCAACACTTGTCTACACATATACCTGCATCCTGACAATCACAAGATGCATATCATTTTTGTGCAAACCGAGAGAAAGAAAGTAGTTTTTTTGCAGGGTTTTTATACATTTTGTTACGTTTTTAAATGTTTTATTATCGGATGTCTTGTCTCTCTGCACCAGTGACTAACTCATGTGACAGAAAGAAGTGCGAGTGGCTGTGTCTGCTCAGCCCCAGTGGACCAGTGTGTACCTGCCCTAACAACTACGTGGCCGACAACGGCACATGTGTGGAGAGACCAAACCCGACCCAGTCACCGTTCTGTAAGTCTGCAGATAGCTGAGCAGTAGAGCAACGACTGTATCCCCCTACTTTTGCTTTACCAATCTTCTGGGTGGTTCTCACCTGGGTTGGCTTTACATTCAGGTGCTGCGTACAAAATGTTGCTTCAATCATGGAATATCCCCCTCCACAGCTCCCACAGGGCCCTGCGACCTTCAGTGTCAGAACGGCGGGAGCTGCTTCCTCAACGCCCGTCAGGTGGTGAAGTGTCGCTGCCAGCCCAGCTACACTGGAGAGAGATGTGAGATCAATCAGTGCAGGGACTACTGCAAGAACGGAGGCACATGCACTGCTTCTCATACAGGTAAGAGCGCGACACACTCACACACATAATTACTGGATTTTTTTCCACAGACTTACTGGGTTGTTAACCTGCCCAGACTTTCGTGATTCTCCTTTCCTTACTTGGCAGTTAATATGAAGTTTCTTCTGTTTTCATAAGAACATATGTATAACTAGGTCTCAGTGGTGTATATTTTTATAGAATTCAAAAATGGAAATGACCTTTTTGTTAAGGATTTTTGTTAACACCAACATGAGTGGGAATACCCTAATCTATTTGAAGGTTATTAAATGGGCATGTTGCCTTGAGGGAAAATGTTTCTATATAGCAAATGATTAAGCAAAATAAACATGTTTTGGCAAATTAGATGTGAAATGATAATTCTTTTCTAGCAAGTAATTTAGGCCACTGATGGCAGCTGAGCAAACATGTTTTATTTGTTCTGAAATTGTTAGTCCCATTTCCACCCATCATTTTGATGTCTGTGAAAGCTCATTAGGATTCATTAGTTACAGCAATAACAAGGCAGCAGCAGAGAGAGATAAGAGGGCATGAAACAGGGGATTTCCAAGTATATGTTCTAGTTCTTCATTTATTTACAATGCGTTTCCATTTCCAGTAACAGTAAAGTAAAATTGGGCAAAATCATAAAATCCTACATCCTGTAAGGGAAGACATTTGTGGAGATGCATTGCTACAGCCATCTTGTAAGCAATTGCAGTTTGCTGCTTATTCATATCATAATTCATATCTTACCTGTGGTCCTAGGTGCTCCAACCTGCAGGTGTCCAAAGGGCTTCACAGGGCCCAACTGTAACCGCCACACTTGTCAGGACTACTGCCTGAACGGAGGCAACTGCTCGGTCAACATGGGCAACCAGCCGATCTGTAGCTGCACAGCAGAGTACCAGGGAGATCAGTGCCAGTACAGTAAGTGGCAGAACTGTCAGATGTTGTCTGTAATGAGTTTTGTGGATGGATGATCAAACAATCTGTATGGATACTGGATGTTCAGGTATAGCTAATGTAAACAAACATTTTAATTTACAAGACTTGCACACGTAAGATCATCACATATTCTTTTTTTTCACTTTTTAAAAATAATCTAATTGTTTCAGGGAAGAACATCCCCTTTGTTACTAATCCAATCTATGGAACAATGTTTGAACCTAGGAGAGTTCTTTGCGCTTCTCACATGTCTTCCTTCCCATCAACAGGTAAGTGTGAAGGGTTCTGTCACAACGGTGGAACCTGCTTACAAACCTCCAACGGCACCAAACTCTGCCTGTGCACCACTCAGTACATCGGACACCAGTGTGAGCTGAACAAATGTCAGTTCTGCGGAACGGGCAGGTGTTTGACGTCATCCTCAGTCGAGGTCTCCTGCAGGTAGGTGCACTGTGGAACATGGACTCTGCACAAGATAAATTAAACTTGGATTTGTTAACATTTATTTTTGACTGCTCGGTGCCAAGTGGGCAGAGTCAGACATGGATCTATGCACATCACGCACCCCACAGGTTACAGTGATTGTAAAGTGCATGGCCATAAATATCAGGACTGAGGGGATATTATTGAGCAGCATATTAATATATGTGTGTGTGTGTGTGTGTGTGTAGCTGTCCCAACGGTCAGACCCAGCCCAGCTGCTATACCTGTTTGGACTACTGCGCAAACGGACAATGTTCAGTTGACACTCGCACACTGCTGCCTCAGTGCAAGTAAGATATGACACCCACCCCCATCCCACCCCAGCTAATCATACACACATTAATGTACTTTCTCTGTACATGCCAATTCTGTTCATTTCGTCCACGTTTCTTTCACCTGCATTTTTTTCCTTTGTGTATGTAATTCATTATTTTCATAATCTAGGTTATGGTAAGTCTGTCTTTTTATTTGTAGAAATTATTGATTAGCCCAAATGTTTTAGGAAAAGTGAAATGATCTACAGTAAATATATCTCACATCAAACTGTAGTTTCTACCTGATGCACTGGGAATTATAGCCTCAAATGTGACTGAATGGAATATAGCTTAAAGATTAATAGATGTTTATAGCTGAAAAGACATCAGACTCTCCTCCTCTCCCTGACTGTAATATTTTCTGTGACACAGATTAAAAGGAAAAATAACCGATCATGAAGACAAGATCTGCTATTTTTAAGTAGATGGTGACTGAAAACAAATCAAATCTCAAAATTGGGAGTCTTGAGTTGGTTCTGTTATCTGTATGCCCACTTTGACATACACCAACAGTGATGTTGTAGTATCAGATCAGTCCCATCAGCTACAGCGTCCAATCACTAACAGATTTCCAATGATTACGTCCGATAAAAGAAGGTTGGTCTTGTGTATCCTCGCTCATACACACACACACATACACTTTGTAACTCTGGCTCATTGTGTGTCCAGGTGTCCTTTGGGATGGAGGGGATACAGGTGTGAAGTTGCAGCAGCTCCTGTGGATTCCTCTGCTTCCAGTGAAAGTAAGTCATATGGCTCAGAGATTCTCATCAGTAAAATATGCACTTTGGTCCTATTTGCTCACATTGTTTGCTCGCGCGCAGGTACTGCCTCCATCGTCATCCCAGTGCTTCTGTTGCTGTTGCTGGCACTGCTGGTGGTCGGTGCCATCTTGTGGTACAAGCGGAGAATGCGCGGGTGAGTCCCGGTTTCAGAGAGTTATGATTCAAATGCTCTCATTTTTCATCTGTTCCTTACACCTATGCTATCTAGCTTCTATTTCTCTCTTACCTTTTGATAACCATCTATTTCCTGTCTCCCAGGTCTCTATGGCCGGGCAAATCTCGTTCTCAGTGCTCGCGGTAACTTCATAGGGTTACATAATTCACCTGTTGACCCCCAAATCCTTTCCCCTCCCTTCCCTGATATCCAGTCAGATTGGCCATGCTTTTTTTGTCAGTCCATCTGTCCATTATGTTGGTCAGTGTAGAGATCTGTGAGTTTGTCCTTGCCTGCCATCTCCTGTTTGCCTCCCTTGGGGTTTTCCACCCAGCAACACAGGGACTTTCTTGACTCTTATCTGAAGTAGCTTTGCTGGTGATGCGCAAACAGTTGAGCTGTTTGGTCCTTCTTGCGTCCCCATACCTTCCCTTGATTTACATGTGTAAATATTAGGCTTACGCTATGTGCTTGCATAGTAAAATATTCAACTGCCATTCTATGAAATGTGTTTATATGCTTGCAAACAGCCAAATATTTACAATGCGAAAAGCCAGCATTCTCCACAATAGACATGCTACAGTATATTCTCTGGGTTTGATCAAATGCTCATTTGACAACCGTTAATATATGTTGTATTGATAGTGTGGATTGTATGTTGCTGGTCATCAGTACCTGGTTCATTCTTGGTTTAGAACAATTTTTTTTAAACGAGGGTCTAAAATCTATTGTGCTTGGATGGTTACTCAGTTTGTTTATTCTTGTCTGCCTGCAGTGCAAAGGGCTTCCAGCACCACCGAATGACGAATGGAGCCATGAATGTTGAGATTGGGAACCCTGCCTATAAGATCTATGAAGGAGACCCTGACGATGACGCAGGGGAGCTCCTGGATTCAGACTTTGCTTTGGACCCAGACAAGGTAACACACCTAAAAGCATCCTTTTATATGTGAAGGGTCTGTTCACCCAAATAACAAAAAACATATATTCTCACTTACTGAGTGGCATTTAGCCATACAGATAGTTTGAGTTTTATGTACCTAAATTTGAACATTCTTGCCACCACCCCAATACATGGAGGGAGTGGAATTTAATTTGTGCTGCACAAAATGCAGTAAATGCTGCTTTCACATAAGAATCTCTGCCTTCCTCATGCCCTTTGAGTCACCATGTAATTTTCTTTGCTCCGCAGCCCACCAACTTCACCAACCCAGTGTATGCCACCCTGTACATGGGCGCCCACAACAGCCGCAACTCTCTGGCCAGCACAGATGAAAAGAAGGAGCTTCTCTCCCAGGGCGACGAGGACATGAGTGACCCGCTGGCGTAGAGAGCTTGGCATGGGTTGACCTCTGCCAACGTTGCCCTGCCCAACCCAGTGCTGAGTGCAATGAGCACTCTCATCTTATGCCTTTACCAACTGAAAAGAAAAGCAACAAAAAAAAAGCAAGAACACTGTATAAAATGTATAAAATGAAGGACTACTTTTTTAAGTGACTGCAGTATTATATTTTGTTCTTTGACAAAAAAAAATCCCCTGACGAAAAGGACCCATTTTATAGACATTTATTCAGTTTTTCTTTTTAATTTTTGCTCACCTCCTCCTCACAACTCTCCCTCCCTCTCACGCATATAGCCACTACCTCTGTGCAAATGTAAAAGATAGAGATACAAATGGCAGTGGAACAATTTCAATTTTTTATTTTTGTATGAATTGTATGGGGGGGGGGGGGGGGGGCTTATTTTTGTTCCATCCTATAAAACATTGCCAAGTGTCAGTGCTCACTATGAATGCTTCCTGGATGCTGGTTTGGCTAAGTCTTTCACATTGTGTGCGTAGGTCTAAAGGGAGACTGAGGCTGAAAGAGTAGTTGTAATACTGCACATGTACACATGGAGGACTCAGCATCTGTGTCTGCTCTGTCATGTCTCTACTACATTCGAGTGATTGTCTTTTACCTCCTTGCACAGACTAAAGTTATATATTTGCATATATATAAACCTATTAAAGTGTCTTGAAAATATACCCAGGAATACAAACATCAGTAACAAATAGCAGTCTGTACTTTTTAACAGTTTTTTTTTAAGTCATTGTATAATTCAAATACTTTGTCAGCAATGAATGAGTCAGTGGCGCTGTGTGAGTGCGTTGGGTAAAGATGATTGTAAGTCCACATTCCAGGATGAAAAGTCTGGGATGGAAATCCGTGGCCTTGGTTTAGCCCACTACAGGACACTGTGGACAGGAGCCTGATTTTGCTCTGAAACTGTTCTAGAGAGTTAAAAAAAATGACAGCAAGCTTCTGTGAATTTTCCGGTCATCACCGAAAAATAATCCGCGACTAATAATTAGCTGGGAATGGTTGCATCTAGCTTTTGATCTTTGTTTTTTGATTGTAATTGTAGTTTCATGAAAGGCCAGGTGACCGTTTGATGGTACGTACTTGTGTGGGAGATTGAGTTTCTTAAATATTTTTGTTTTGTATGTAATTACATGGACATGTAATTTTAGGTTAATGCTCATTGTTAAGTGCATTCCCAGTATGGGGACTGATCAGCTTCCTGATAAGCATTCCTTTTTTAATTCCTTTGCCTTGCTGCTAATGCGAACGATCATGTCCGTCTGTCAAATTGGTTATTAGTTTTAAAATTGTTGCTCGCTCTGTGTGTCTCACACCACGCTGCTTTTTAACTGAGCTTCTCAGCCATAAATGCCATGGTGCTCACACACACCCCTTTCCTAGTAGAAACTGGCTTTGCCCTTCATATGTTAACAGTATTCATCACACTTTTATTCTTTATTTTACATCCTGCTGTTAGATTTCATCCGACCATGTAAATTACAATAATCATTTTTCAGATGGAGAATTTCTTTTGGTGGCAAAAAAAGTCAAACCCCACATGGATCTTTGTGGTTCCGATTGTTTTGTTATGATTCTATTTCTTTTTGATATAAGAAATTAAATGGATTTTTATAGTAGAAATGTACGGTGACTCTGTCCGTCATTTGGAGAGATAGAAGAGGAAAAGCAGTCGCTCATTATTTCTTACTGGAGAACATCAGAAACAGACAAGTATCCTTAGAAAGGTTAATAAAACATTAACATGTAGAATTTGTGTGTTTTTGAATGTTGCTTTATCAAAGAAAGACCAGCCTGTGTTTTCACAGTCCTGTGCTGTAATGAAAGTCTTTTGGTCTTGTAGTTACATAATTCATCTTATTTATTAATCAGGAAGTGTCATCTTTCAGTCAATAGACAATATCATGGATAATTTCTTCTAGAAAAAGGTACATTTCTTGATTTGAATGTACATTAATATAAATGTCCACTTAAAGAATAGTGTCTCATACAATGTTAAGCCAAATGAAGTAGTGTAAAGATGTATCGCTCCCTCTGTGCCTCCCTACGTTTCAACAGCTGTTGGGAGGAAACGCATCATCTCTATTAAAACATATGACCTCATAGGAATGGAAACGTCCTTCATCCATCGCCACATCTAGAGCAGGTTAATGTCATCTGAGCCTTTAAAAAGCAGTCCATGTGGAATCTTCTTCATACATTTGTCACTTCCCAAATGTCACTTAAAGTATGACGGAAAGTGTTGTCAAGGCGTTTAACATTCAGATTCTAAGAACTACTTGGACAAGGCACAAGGCATGTCAATTGTTATGAGCTTAAAGACATTGATGTACTGGAGAGGTAAATAAGAGTAGCCTAATCTTAAAGCCATTATTCCCCTCACGCTCTAGTTATTGTATGCCTTTTAAAAGCTGGACATTTCAACTGTTGTATATTGTCAGTATTATAAGGCTAATGTTATAGTACAAGGCAATAAAAAATATAATCTTTAACAAATGAAAGATGTGGAATAAACTAACTATGGCTGACTCATTAGAAATAACACTGTTTACACAGAAAAGGCACTTCTTAAGCAAAACATGAGACATTCGAGAGATTTTGGTTTGCCTAGCTCTTCCAAAGGAACCAGTAGAATCCATGGTCTTTTCTTCCCAGATACACGCGGTTGAAATCGAAATAAACAATTGTCAATATTGAACGTCTTGTTGACTTGGCCTATGTTAGGAAACAGTCCCCGGATGTCTCATCATAATGTGGAAGCTTCTCTGCTATCTGGAGGAACGTTTTGCAAGTGTCTTCAAGGTAAACATCCCAGTAGCAGAGTTGGCATCTTCCCATGGTTGCCTCCCAGTCCAAGTCTGCTACGACTGCATTATCTGAGGAAATTAACGGTCTTGGGAGTAAGCTCCGCATGTTGGAAAGCACTTGCGCCGTCCTTGCTGCTTTGTGGTCTGCCAGTCCTCAACTCACCTCACCTGTTTTGTAGTCGTCCTCTGAGTCCTTCTCAATGCCAACAGATCAGGAAAAGTCTTGTTTGCAGTGAGACAGGAGTAACCCATTGTGCTTCTGTACTGACGTCTGTTCACTTAAGTGGCAGTAAAGGGCCCTCCATAAATAAATAAATTACCAAACTAAACCAAAGGCTCTGTCACTGTCCCTCCTTTCAGTCTTTGTGATCTGCAGCCTCGGGGGTTGAGACAGACCATCGGGACACAGGGAGGAAGGTTATAATGGGGAGGGGAGTATAAGTGACGAATAAGTGATTTAGGGTCTCTTCCAACCGCTCCGGATCAACGCGTCAGCTCGCAGGAAAGGCTGGTTTCGGAGATCTGAGTAGGCATGGAGAGAGGAGTGAGGGAAGAGGGAGGAGGGGGGGTCACACACGTTAGAGGACCCAGGGGTCAACCTGCAATCTTGCTTCTACTTACTTTAACTTCTTTTGCAGTGCTAAGGTTTTAAGCCATAAACGTAGAGGACATACACTCAGTTGCCAGTGTATTAGGTACACCTAATAAAACTGGCTTGTTCCTATTATTTTGTCCACCCCATTTATATTAATGAGGGTAAGCTAAATAACAAACACCTCGTCTGTATAATGCAATACAACTCAACAACACCAAAAAAAACTACATCCTCCAAAATGATTATAAAGTGGAATCCACACCTCTCTAAAACAGTTTCCACAAACATCTCAACATTATTATTACATATAATATATAACATAGTTATAGCAGGATTCTTAGATTAGATGCATTAGTTTTAGAAAGATGTACTTAAACTGGCAACTGAGAGTAGTATATTTCAGTCAAACAATTCTAAAATATCTGCAGATATCAGCAAATATCAGCAAATCAGGGCATAAACAATGCAGACTTAACATTGAATGACACATTCCCATAACCTTGCATTATGACTGGTAGTAGTGATACACAAAACAGTGAAATTCAAGGCTTTGGGGATGCAGCTATGGCAACTGTGTAACACTAAAAAAGTTGCCGCCATTATTACAGTTGCAGTACATATGGTCAACAAGCTCTTCAGTTCAGCTGAGCAACAATCAAGCAGGCTATGCCACTGAAATGAAAATAAATCATTTAACTGTATTCATGTTATGTGCGACTGACTGTGTGCTTGTGTGTTTCTTCTAGAGCCTGTTGACCAAATAGCTGTTCAGCACACCGCGGATGACAGTTAGCAAAGACAAAACATGGCGGACGTTGTTGACAGGTGAGAGGTAAATGAACACTGGACAACATGCAACACATAATGGGGAGGGGTGAGGATGACGATGACGATGACGATCTGAAGGGTACAGTTATGTACTGAAACTGAACAATGATGTCCTTAAAATACCATCCCAGGGAAAGACTTAAAATAAGTGATTTCATGTTTTTTTCAGGGCAAGTGATAGTGACTTTCTCTAAAACTAAGAACATACTCTTTCCTAATTGATCTTGAATAATCTTTGTTTCTTGTCATGTAAAGCAAATCTTAGTATTGTGAAGCATCTTTTTTTTTTTTTTTTGCATCCAAAGCACTAGCTGAAGCAGCTGACATCACTGTAGCAGCACACAAGGAGCTGGAGGGCCAAGCGGGCCGGGTTTCAGCCAGGCTACCTTCCTTACCCTCTCTTAGGAGTGGGAAATACTGTCATTAATCTTCTTTGCAGCTGGAGGGGGTAGAATAAACAGTGGTGGTTGAGGAAAGAAGAGTCACATGTTAGCAGGAAACCAACACCATACAGTTAGTTTCATGGAACAAGGCATCGTTGATAAAACCGGTAAATTAGCCAAACCTCTTTATGTTATAATTGTGGAATTCAGTTGTCTGAAAGGAATGCCTTAAAAGAAATATGCCATACTAGTGCACAGCCTTTAACATGTGTCATGCATGATGGTTTCACATGATAATTTTGTCACAGTCATGGCTGATTGTACTGTGAGCGTATCAACATATTTTTCACATAGAAAATATGTTGAAACGCTGTACAACTTTTGTTTTTTCCATGGAGATCTGTGCCAAGCAAAGAGGTTTGGCTGACTCCTATCATCAGACGCCTGATAGGAGTCTTCTGAAGTAGAACAAACAACCAATGACGGCCCAAGTTAGTTCACAGCAGTTGTAGTGGTGGGGTATAAGGGCTGGGTGGGTGACAGGGATCATGCCGCATGCACAGTGGGGTCAGGAGGCATACGAGAGACACCTGGACAACCTTGGCATTAGGGGGGAAGGGCTAGCAGTTGCCGTCGTCACAGAGGTTGGCTTCACAGAAGAACCGTGAGCCGCGTTTAGCAGTTCGGGCTGTGAAGGGCACGCTCTTCAGTACTGAGGGAGGAGGGGGAGAAAACAGGTCACACCTGAGACAATGCCCTTCTGGGAGGGTGGGGGGGGGGACACTGGACCTCCTTGAAATTTCTTTCAGGAGACAATAACGAACCTGAGAAAACTGGAGCCGCGTTCTTTCTGTATGCAGCACAGACATATGGAAGCAAACCCTCAGGAGGTCATTTAATAGGTGCAATACGATTAGGGATACCACTTTACTTTATATCCCCCTGTTTAGCATTTATAAGCACTATATAAACAGTAAATTGTTTATAATGCCCTAGAATGTAGTTGTATGCAGATATGCGTGTTTGCTAATGTATTTATCAACGACTACTACTCCGCACGTATAAGTGGAGACTGGCATAATGACAAAATGATACAAAAAGAGTTGTTAATGATGATATAAATATGTCTTCACAGGAGAAGTTATAATTGCTGACAAATACTGTTCATTAACCAACACATAAAACATGTCCTTATAGCTGCATTATAGTGTGTTATAAGCCATTTATTGAATGTTTTTATCACATTAAATATGATAAATAGGGGAATGTAAAGTAAAGTGGATTACGTCGCACTGAGCATGTATAAGCTGTTATCAGCTCTGATATTTTAGGCATGGAAGCATTATTAATATTATTAAAAATAACATTAATGCAAAATGCTGACAACACTTGTATTATTTACATTTTTAGCACTGATTAATGATTGTGACAAAAAAACACCAGTTAGCTTATGTGCTGTCCTGAGGCTGTAGATACTGATTTTTCCTCCCATTAAAGCCCCTATTTGTAGGATATTAAAATGTCTGACGTTGGCGACTCCTAGTGGTAGATTCAGGAAAGACACTTGCATAATCCCCCAATCAGTTGTCTTATTTTTCTACTAATAAAAGTGTAAATCAGAATACATTACTCTCATAAAAAACTCTACACACTGGCTGTAAAGCGGAAACTTGTAAATAAAGATCCTATATACTGAATTTACTGTACACTTGGACTCACACTACTTGTCTGACTGCCTACATACTGAGGCTCAACAGCTTTTAGTATTGTACATGTCAAAACTAACTAGCCAGCACGTCATGGAATAACTAGTGACTGCTGTGCTGCTATGTGCTGTGCTCCAGATGTGGTGGTGTCTGGACCACGTAGCACAAGGTGCACTTCAAAGGAGCTGAGCAGTGAATGACCACAGTCATCCTCGACCTGTGTCGACCGGGGCTGCTGGTGCCCACGTGGGGTCTTTTAAGGGTGCTGTCTGGCCCACCTGTGATGATATCCTCAATAGTGCCATCCTTGCCCTCGTACACGGGCCGGTGGTCTTTGGCTTGCCGCTTGCGCAGCTCTGCGATCAGCTCCTGCTGCTGGTGTCTCTTCTTCTGGGCCTGGACCTTTACCAATGGAGAGGATATTTGTACTGTTCATTGTGTTTTTTGGCACACCACAAAGCTTTATTTAGCACTGAGTAAACATCTGAATCTGGTTCACTCGGCTCAGTTGCATGTACTTTGACTGTACCTTGGGGTCATGCTGTTTAGCCTCCTGAGCCAGTAACTTTTCTCTCATTGCTTCCTCCTGCTTTTTCCGCTGCTCGTTTTCTGCCACTGCATCCTGTTGAGAAGAGAAAAATGTGACCAGTCCGCGACAAGAAACTGAAGCTGAAAAAAATCCAAGTCAACACAAGTGTGTGGCCCTTTAAGGACAGAGGGAACAGGTTAAAATTGGACCATAAACAGGGAGCACACACTTTGATGAACATAATCATTAGAAATGTATTCTCTCTTTCTGTCGCCCCCTTTTAACCTTTCAAACACACACAGCTACTTCATACATACACTAAATGTGCTTTAAAGCAATAGTTTGACATCTTGGGAATTACAAGTATTTGCTTTGTTGCTGATAGTTAGCAGCTACAGCCAGCACTCAATTAGCTTAGCTTAGCATAAAGACTAGAAACAGGGGGAACCAGCTAGCCGGGCTCTGTCCAAAGTTAAATCTGCCTAGCAGGACACCTGAAGCTCTTTCTTTTACCTTTGGACAGAGCCAGGCTAGCTTGTTCCCCCTGTTTCGAGTATTTTTGCAAAGCTAATCTAATTTGCTGCTAGGTAAAGACTAACTACTACCTTTGTCATTGCCAGGAATCTCTGTAAGGGAGAGATGTCATTTTTGTTCCATTCCCTGTTTTTTGTGTTCTTAGGTAGTTAGGTTTATAATTGTAACCTTCCCTTTTTGGGTAGATTATTTAGTATTGTGGTGGAGTTTGTTATTTGGGCCAAGGATCTCACTGAAGATAAAATGTAAGCTTTTGCAATAAAAGATTAAAAAGCTGAACTAATCCACTCCTCATATTCTTCACCAGGTTTTATGGTACTGCCCTATCCCCTAGATCAATTTGGAGTCGTAGCAAGCGTATTTCCCAAATGTCGGAACTTTTCCTTTAAATCAAATGTACAATCTCAGACAGACACACACATGCAGAAAATCCTTTTGTTGCACATTTCCTTGAGCAGATCCAATAAATCCAGACTGAGAACAATCTCAGGAAGCGTGCTGTGTGGTGGGGCAGGGCGAGGCTGTCCGGGGGTAAAGGGGAGGATGGAAGGAGGGGGGAAAAAGCAGTCTAAACACCACAGCTGCAGCTCTAAAGTCAGACCCAGCTGGCCTTTCCTGTTATTTGGCTTCGGACGGACGATACGCCATGTCCTGTGGCACAGAGGCAGTCACAGCTCTGCTCTTACTGAGACTGACAACAACCAGGGAACTTCCTGACCAGGAGAGAAAGCCACACCCTCTCAGTACAGAAGTGTGGAAAGATGCATAGGTGGAGCACCTATGCCTAAGCACCTTTGCTTGGTGTCCTCACCTTGTAGGCCTTGATGAAACGCACAAACACAGGGAAGAACACTGAGGGTGGAGTCGTCTTGGCACTCTCTCCGAAGTAGTTCACCACATTGTTGAAGGCTTCCTAGAATTGGGAAGGAAGACAGTGACAGAGTGGAGGCAATGCATGTAAACACTGTCGAGTTGAGAGTGTTGATTGGTTGTGTGCTAAAGGTCAGTGACAGAGGTTTGCTTTATTTCGATTTTCATTTTTTTCCCCCTTTGAGGTTAGAAGGTGAGCAGTGTTGCATACCTCTGATGTCTTGGCGTCCTTCTGCAGCTTGTCCAGCTGTGTGTCGCTGGACTGGACGAAGCCTTTCAGGACTGAATGGTCGTGGAGACTGCACTCTCTCCGGATCAGGTCCATACCTTTCCCCAGCTCTCGAACATCCAGCAGCACATTTTCCAGAGATACTTTTGTACACAGTGAAACGAGAACATGTTTTATTGACAGATCTATTTACTATAACAATATGTGAGCATGCTATTATAGAATAGAATTGTGCTTTTTCTGAACTCACCTGCGGCAGCTTTATCCACAAAATGCAGTTCATTGTAGAAGTTGGCCAGTTCAGGGTACTTCTCTTTTACAATGAGAGCTATATAGTGGAGCAATGTCATCTTCCTGTCCGTAGACTTAGTGTCCAGCAGCTGTGTAACAATGGGAATGAATGGCAATATCAGCAAAAGCACTGAACAAATGCGCTGTGTGGCATACTGAAAAATGTCTCCAAAGTCTGCTACGTGGTGCTCACCAAATCAAGACTCTGCAATTTGAAGCCATAAACGCAGCCTCGCTTGCTGCTGTTCATGTAGTTTCCCAAGGCTAAGATGATCTATACCAGGTAAACCAGGAGAATAAATGAATATGCATGAACAATACAAATGCTGTTTATATACAAACACTGGTCAAATAAGCCCTTCTTACCTCGAGTATCCTTTTCAACTTTGGTGAGGATTTCACTGAGGCAGAAGCAGCAATGATTGCATTGAGCTGTGGTGTGAGCATGCAGATGTTGTCAGAAAAGTTTCCAACAAAGGTGATGATGTTCATTCTCTGCGTGAGCCTCTCAATCTTGCTGAATAATAACATGAAGCGATCTTCCTCCGCTAGCTGGTCCAGTGGACGCCTCTCACGCTCATACTGACGCAGCACCTTCACCTCCGCCTCCGTGGGCAGAAAACGCATCAGGCACTCGACAAAGTCGACGGGTAAGGCCTTGAGGTCAAACCTGAAATAAACATAACATTTATTAGTAACTTGCTCTATCTTGTCTACGGATTAAAATGTATTTCAAGTCCAGGAAAAGTGCGTACTTCTCTATGGCCTTGCATATCTCTTCTGTGGTCTTGTGAGCCTTTCGCAGTGTGATGGCTAAGTTCTTGGAGCGATTGGCGTCCAGAAGGGTGACTTTGTTTACCGCCTTCTGGGCTACTTTGCTCTTTGTGCAGGAAAGATCCACAATTGGACCCTGGGCTCTGGTCTTGAACAGCTCCTCGAACTTCTCCAGATCCAACACCTGCACATGAGTGACAGCTTACTTACTTGTTCTGAACATATATTAAAGGCCCCGAAAACTCATTTTCTCAATCAGCTTCTCACTATGAGCTTCTACAATTTACATGAACACACGGTTATCTGCCAAAGTTAGAACATTGCTGGTCTCACATAAGATATCTGTATTTTGTTTTTCTCTGAGATCTGCTCACTGGTTTGAAGTGGGTGGGGCTCAACTGAAAAAAGGTGACCAATCAGGATTTAACAACATATGAATCAAAATGTGATGACAGTTGGTGGGTTGTTGCTTACGTTGCCAGCATTGTCATTCAAATCTGATCAAACCGCACAGTCCTTATTAACAGTGTACCTGAGCTTTTGTGTGTTTAACTCTTAATAAATAATACATAAGGATGTTTTTTCCCAAACCAAACTTTATCTTTGATGCTTATTTATTCATGAATATTTCATCAGTTTTATCTGATTGATTTACCTCTAGCACACGTTCATCATCAATCTCATTGAAGACTGTGCCATTGATCTGATTGGGTTTCAAGGCCGTCCAGTTAAACACAGGCAGGCGGAACTTGGTCTTGATGGGCTTCTTGATTCTGATAGCTGCCGTAGAGAATTAAATAAAACATATAAAACTGTTATCTTATGCTCTAATAAAAGCATAGACGCTCAAGTATGAAAGTGCATAACAAAAAATATGTCATTTTGTATCAGCCCTCACCTGAGAGACCCACACTCAGGATAACTGAGGGAGAAGTGCCTGGCAGAGGTGGAGCGAGAGGAGGTGGCGGTGGTGGGACTGGTGCATTCGAGCCTGTAGTTAATATACAAGAAAATATTAAAATGCTTTTTACTGGAACAAAAGACTATTAGGATTTTATGTATACATTTTACATATAGATTTTTGGGTGTCATTTTATCATCGTACATTATCATTTTGATCTTATCTGTTTTGTTATTTTTCCATTATTCTCTCCGTATTTTATCTAATTCATTAGAAGCTTGCATAAATTGTTTTGTAATGTCTATGTGTTGTTCTCTGCGGTCCTGAAAACTGCTCCAAATAGTTGGTACTGTTTCTCCTTTGCTACAGTCTGCCTCACACACAAAGGAAACAAGCCTTGTATTTCCCTTTCCTGTCTGGGGTAGAAGAACACTGCTGTGATCTGTCACCTGGCTTGCCACGCATGAACAAAGAAGGGGAACAGAAAATAGACCTCCTCTGAGGGTCTATAGTCAAACAAATTCAACTTTCACATATATGTGTCACCGGACATAATCACTGTGCATCATGGTCTATCACCTGAGGCAGAGGGAAGAGGAGGAGGTGGGGGAGGTGGGGGAGGAGGTGGAGGAGCTTCACTGGCTGGTGGTAAACTGGTGTCTGGGCCTCCTGTTTCTGTTAACCCAGCTACTGAACCCAAAGACAGCTGCCCAATGTCACTCAGTGGGATCCCAAGGCCTCTACTCCCAACACCACCCACACCCCTGACACCCAGCGGCTCGATGGCAATGTCTCCATCAGGCTTCTTGTGCAAACGAATGGTGCCTTGCTGTTCGAGCTCCAGCAGCCGCCTCTCGATGTTGTTGTGCCTCTGGAAGGCGGCGTCCTTCTCCTTGATCATCCTCCTCAGGGTGTTAACCTGGGTGTTGGTCGACTCGTACGTCTCCTGAACAGTCACCAGGGGGCGATAAAAAGCACACAACCATGACTCCACATGACAAAGAAACATCCTGTTTCCTGCTGACCTAATTTGCTATCACAGCAGATTTAGCTACATACATCTGAAAGTGATCTTTGCTAACACACAGTGAAGTGAAGCCTTTCTGACGCGAGGCAGGCAAGCAACATTACATCATTACGGCTGCCAGCTTACCCGTATTACTTGCAGGTCCTTATCTTTCTGAAGGAGCAGCTTCTCCAGATCAGCTACTTTCATCATTGTTTCATTCTCAACCTCCAGCAGCTTCTCCGTCACCTGGGAAAGAAAACAGAGAGAGCAACAAAGATAAGAATTGATCCACAGCATGCAGCATGGGCATCTTTCTCAGCTCCACTCCCTCCCACTGGCTCTCTCTCCTACACACTGTACATCATCAATAAGAAATAAGATATACCCAGCAGCATGATGCAGCAAGAGCATGACACAGCTTTTTGTTTTGATTTTGAACATATTGCACATGTTGTAGGAATTCACAGGGAATCTTCACCCTCGTCCTCCCCCATCATTCCTGACCCCTGAGAGCAGAGTTTGTTATGAAATTCCTCGAGTGATGTCAGGACTGCCTACGACCTTTCCATGTGAAGGAGGTCTTTGCAAAGCAGCATGGGATACCAAGGCAACTGCCCAGAAAGAAGGAGCCAACACGAGAACAATATTAAGATTGTTTCACGCGCAGCATGTTCCAGCATTCTCCACCCCGTCATTATTCTGAACCACTTGTGAAATGCAAACATGGAGTAGATTTCTAATCACCATGTAGAAGCAGCCAAGTTAAGTACATGGCTGGTGAACCACAACAATCTCATAAATGAGCCCAGAGAGCAGTGTTGGTGGTCCAGACAGGGTGGTGCACTTACATGAGACAGGTGCTCTTCCAGTTCCTCCACCTTCTCCAGAGCCGCATTCTTTGTCTCCGCATCTTCCAGCAGCCCACCCACATCAAACACATTATCCAGGTAGGCCTGGATCTGCACCGACAGCTTGTCACTCTCTGTATGTTTACATTTCTGACATGAGGGAGAATGAATCAGCATTAGCGATACCCTACACACACAGTACAAATAGTCTCAGCTGGAGGATATGTTTTTGGAATGCCCATTTCGACCGCAGCATCGTCACCTTACCTCCAGGTAATCATCCAGGCCCAGCTTGGTGAATTCATACTGCAGATGGACTCTGAAGTTCATGTCCTCAACCGAGTGGACCACGATGTTGATGAACTGCATACAAGCAACCTAGAGGACAGACCCAGACAGATTTAGATACAGACATATTTAATTGGATGGATAGATGGACACACATTCACAACGAAAAGAATACATCTATCCATGATGCAAAGCTTGTCTTACCATGTAGTCGATGTTTCCCTCCTCACAGCGGAAGTAATCCATCAGTCTCTCAAAGCGATGCTTCTCCTTACACACCTAAAATGCAAAAAGAAGCACTGATACAGAGGTTGTTCTTCGAGTAAATAGTCATGATTTACAAACTTTTTTTAATATGTATATATGATGTAGTAATTTCATAAGAAATGTGGGAGAAAACCTTTGAAACTGGACATAGACTACCAAAAAGCCCGACTTATGTTGGAGCGGTTGTGACACGTTAGGGGACTTTACCCGTATATTTTGGGACTGCACAAACAAACTAACAAGGTTTAAAAAAATTTAAATAAGAGGTACATCAAAAAAACCATCTGAGGTCCTCTTTGTATCTACTGTATTATATTATTTCATGTGACAAATCATAGCATAACAAAGTAGTTTGTTATGATTAAACACATTCCAGGATCAAACATAATCCACCCCAAGAGTTTCGCTGCATGTAAACAGAGGATAGCTTCCTCCACTTGCAACAACAACTCCTGCTTATAATCATAATTCAAGGGAAGGGAAGCCAGCAAACGATAACGACGGATCTTTTTGGCCGAACACAAAAATACACTGGGTGGAGGAAAGGAAAAGCACTATTTTCCAAGTTCCAAAAAGTTTTGTTTTTTCAGTGCAGTAAAAAAAAAATAAATCCATGCCCATTTCTGATAATAACTAGAAGTAGTAGTAGTTGTGGACCTAATACGTGATTACTGGTACAGCTGTGGTTGAATACCTTAGGTGGCTTTTCTAGTGAGATTTCAAAGATGTATCACCTTATATTAATGTATCATTTAAAAAAAATACCACTACAGAAATACCTTCTTGATTTGACTAGTGGGCTGATTAGCATATGTTTCTATCAGGGGCTTTTGACTGCGAAGTGTTTAGATGACTGTGTAGGCAGAAACCGAGAGTCTAAGCAAACCTTTGAGGTCCACTGTCTCCCATCTGGGAGTTGATCCTTATCATTGTTCATCTCATCTCTCTACACTGGCCCTTGGTGCCCTCATGCACACCAGTGATGTGGGAAATGATGGCAATGAAGTTAATGTCATAGATACAGTGCAAAGTTAGGTGGTAATGGTTCAAATGTCATGAAAAGGTTGCTTTGGGCACCTCTTTGAAGTTGTCAAATGCAGAGAGGATGATCTCGTGACCTCCTCGGACTAGACAGACGGCAGCCAGCAGCTCAAGGACCAAGGCTTTTGTCCTGGAAGTACAGCAGACACTCATTAAGACAACATACTAAAATGAAAGGTGGAAAAGCACAATATTTATACTATCTGCGCTACCAGAATATATATCCTCAAAACTGATGCAAACACATCAAATACATGGGTTGAAATCTATAATCCCTACTAAAAGGCAGGCCTTTATAGCTTGTTAAGCGTTTACCCTCCTAGCCTTCATTATAAAGTGATCAACCCTAGTGGTTTACCACTAATCTTCCTTTAGTAAACATTCCTTTAACAGCCTGTGTATACGCCTGTGATCCCTGACTTCAGAGAGAAGCTGAGCCCCATGGAGAATGAGAGGCATATCATATGATCTGCTGCAGGGTTTCCCCTATTGTTTGACCCAACCCTGCATCTATGGAGACGGGGGGCCTCAGTTCTTACCGTGAGTTCTTATTGTTCAAGCTGAGAGCAATTTCATTGACTGCGTGTGCGTGAGACATGACCATATTGAAGCCATACTGCATAAAGAAGACAGAGAGAGAGAGAACAGGATGTGGTCATTAAAACCAGGTTATGAAGTGAGCATTTGAATGCACAGGAAGCACATAATCCTCACGTTTATTTCACATATCTATGTCAGATTGTGTGTGAGTCACTATAGTTCTCTTCAAGTGGAGTGTTGGTGTCACCATTTTGGTACCTGGTAGTTCATGATTGCTCTCAAGCACATGATGCACACATGCACATCATCTTTTTGGCTCACGAGGCGGGAGTTCTTGATGGCTTTGGTGTTTGAAACCGAGCCATAGCTGCAACAGATGGCAGAGGTTAATATCTGGTAGAAATTCAAACTCAGTGTTTTACTTGAAATTTGATGTTTAACCATAGCTTGTTTAAATGATTCTGAAGTCTATCTGGTATTCATTTGACTCTTGTTTTAAGTGTGTCACATAGAGAGAGGCAGAGAGAGAGAAAATTACAGAGAACGAAGGCTGACAGAAAAAACTAAGATGGCTTTTGAGGTTACAGTTGCATGATGGGAGATGCCTGGTTTCCTCGCTGCTGTCAACAGACCGAGGTCCATGCACACAGACTGCTATTATGTAACTGTATTGCACCGTCATCATGTGCACGTAATATAACTTTTCTTTTTCAGTTTACAAATGGCTTTTGAAGCATCTCATTTAAAACATTTTCTAAGGTAATATTACATGATACGTAGTGTTATACCAATACATTTCGCATTAATCTTCATCTAAACGCTCTAAAAAGTTAAAGTTATTCTAGTGGACTATTTTTCTGTTTATTTACTCCTGTCAGACTTTCAGGTCTCTTCATATCCTGTCTGTGTGTGGCTCAGTGATGAGGAGAATCACAACTGCCCAACATCTGCTGCAGCTCACAGTTGGCTCTCATCTGAAGACAGTGCAGATGCACATCTAGACAGATGAGGGAGGACCATTAACAGAGTGAGACCCATAGCGCAAAAGGTCAAAGACGTTAGCTTCTATCTCTGATCTCAGAGCCTCGAGGGGAAGAAAGAGGTCAGCAGACCCATAACATGTCAACCATTCATGCACTGTCCTGAAACAAAACAGCTTGCATGCGAATATATGTTTATAGCATTCAAGGTTAGCAGAGCGCGGCAATAACAGGGATAGGTAATAGCGGGGGAGCTAGCTTAGCCATACGTACCGGAGGACAGACTGGCGGGCTGAGCGCACCAGTGTGTTGCAGAAGGGTTGGGTGCTCGTATGGTGCAGATCCTCTATGGACCTACTCCAAGATTTAGCCTTGTCCAAGAAGCCATCCTCCCCATTCTCCAGCCCCTCAAAATCCAACCTGGGCCACATACAAACAAGACAGACAAGCCAACACAGAGGCCACAGGGGTGTAGATGAGAGGCACGAGGGAGGTTAGGTCAGCAAGGAAGCTTGGTAAAGAGCCAGGGGTTATCACAAGAACTGTCATCAAGCTGCACAATAAAGCTCAGCACAGAGAATCTGTCCCATTCAGGCAAGGTATAGCTCAGCACTACGCCACATAGCATCTGTCCAGAAACACATTCACTTTGCCAAGTATGCAACAGGGCACACAAACACATCAAAATAATGCAACAATGCAATTTGCACATTTTTAGGTGCACAAAGCAGTTTATTACAGGCTCTGCAGGACACAACAGGTCAACACAGCAGCTGGATCCACTGCCTAACCCAGTTCCTTAGGAAAGGTGTTGGCTACGGTCATGAGAGTCTGTGTTCGTGTGTGTGTATAAAGTGTGGGTGTATAAAAGTCATGAAAACTCACATGAAAGCACACTGGGCAAAGGAGAGGTACTCCACCAGGACGTCAAGACCTCTGTTCTCATCATTGAGGAACTCCCTGACCCACCTGTGACGCATGGGAACACAGAGGGGTTAGCAGGGCACTAAATCAAGAACACACCCTTATCCTTTAGGACTGTTTTTCACCCGTTAATGGAGAAAAATAGAGAGAAACCAAGAGACAGAAAGAAAATGGAGATTGGTGTAATTTCTAAGCTCCACAGAAACCTTCTTATAGTACTTTTGTACTTTATAATCAGGTTTATAAATAAGTCTTGTTTTGGCCATCCTCCCTATCACTAATAATAACTAACAACATTTATTTGTCTTTTAAGGATGAGGACTCCTGAAATAATAGATTAATTACAATCAGGGAGAAAGTCACTTTTAAAATCAGAGGCAGTAAGTAAAATCATGGAGGTATATGTAGACGGGTGGATGTGTGTTAATGTTATTATATGTTTAGGAATGCAGGTTCATACAGATTTGTATGCATGTATAAGTACACATAAATCTCCCCTACCTTTCCTGATGCATTCATGTAAAGGCCTTCTGGGCTTCACTGTAGAGCTGCATCGATTGATCGATTGAAAAAAAAAAACCTATTTTGATAATCTATTAATTGTTAGTTGCAGCCCTACCTCACTGTATCTTTTTTGATTAATCTTTATATTTTGGTTGAATAAAGGTATCACTCTAAAAGATAAACCATTGAATTGATCAAGCTAATTGCTAAGATCTGGGAAAGCGGTGACATCGTTAAAAAGAAGTCAGACAGGGCAAGAAACACAACACACATATTTGGAAAAAAAAAATAAAGGCACATTTTTTTAACTGAACTTTCCGTTCATCTATCAACTGGTTCAACTATGGCCTACAGAATTTGCCATAGTCATGCATACACACAATATTCATGTGCAATGGGGAATTATTACAGATATTTAGGTCGCATTCATTTTCTGGTCATATGACAGCTTGTGTTTCTTCCCAGTCTGATTTATTGTTGCAGCAATGTCACCATGTTCCAATATCTCAGCAATGACTCTGTGAGTATAATGTTATCATAACTGATAGAAATGATAGCCAAAATTACAAAAACAAGACCCAAGTTGTAATAAACCGAAATTCTTTGAGGCAGTTCTGAAGGGGGTCTCCCCTCCCCTGACTGAAAGAACTTGGAAGGAACGCCATGGAAAGTAAACCAGAGAAAAGCTTCAGATTTCCTCCACATTTAATTCCAGTTTTTTGGAGAGAAACAACCCCAAACAAAGGAATTCCCATTGCGATGAGAGAAAGAATGTGGAGGGCATATGGCTGAAGGAGCTGGGATCAGCTCGAAACCCTGACAGTCAACAGTATTTAGCCTGCCTCCCCCACAGACCCCCTTCACCTTCTCCCTACTTCTTCAGGGAACTCCAGGGGGGACAGGATTGGGGTAAAAGGTTCTTAAAATAGTCTTGAAGTGTGGTTATGCTGACAGACTGCTAGCCAACCAATGGTGAGTCAGACAGGAAAGCAATCAAGAGCCTCCAAGTAGAAGAGGGAGGGAAGGGGTAAAGGGAAGAGAGGTGAGGAGAAGAACAGAGGAAAGCAAACAAAGCAGTAAGAAGTAAGACTGGGTGCAGGAGGGAAGGGGGGTGGACATGGAGGCGGGCTTGATCATCAGTTTCCTGTCTACCTACCCCCCCCCTTGCCTCTGATTGCTCACTCCTTCCTCTCTCGCTCTTTCTCCCTCCCTCTACTTCTTTGCCACCAGTCGCTATTTCAGATTTGCTTGGCAAACTCAGGAATAACACATCAGAAAGGGCCCATGATTCAGACACACACACACAATAAACCAGCATCTGTTACACTTAATCCCACCCACAAAGGTTGTCTGAAAATAGCTTTCTTTTTTCTTTACCTGTGAGTCTTTCAGGGAAATGCATTGAAATGGACCTTTATTGATGAAGGCTAATAGAATATGAGTTACTCTTGGAGCTCAATGAACACTATGGAAAATCAAAGGCTTTTTATAGACTTCTTTTGGTTTGGGAATTCAGGGGCAAGTCAGTGCACCACATTTTTTTTTCACGTGAAAGTATCTGTGTGACATCGGGTTATAAAGTCAAGAACCATGTCTGCAACACTGAGATAAAGATAAAGGCTAGAAAGGCCTAACATAATAGTGGGTGTATAGAGAACTACACAGTATTGAATGCCTATGTCTATGACCAAATCTGACAAAATAATACAGAAAGATTGTTTGTGAAATGTGTAAACATAGAAGTGTCCTTGTGTGTGTTTTTGTGCTTTTTCACTGGGTTCAGCGCTGGTCAGCCAGGCTTCCTGTCCCTCTGGCATACACAACAAAGCTTCCTGCTCAACACTATGGGGGAGTGGACAAGGCAGTACAATGGCTACCATCTGGGCATTATGAGGACCAGCTCTATGAAGTGGAACTGCAGAGCGTGGCAAGTTAGAACAATGGGGGATATCTGGGCACCAGAAAGAGCTCTGGGTCCGTGCAGCAGCAGGAGCACATGACGGACTATTCTTCACAAGGGTAAACAATAATATGCTTTCCTTAAGCTTCGTGCACCAATAAATAGAACTACGTAAATCGCCAGAAAAATGGGAGAGATAAGATTTCATTACCCGATGTGGTTTGTCCTCAGAGAGATCTCCAACTCCCTCAAAACCTTTGTAGATTCCTGCACCCGCCTGCGAAACTTCTGTAACACATAATGGAAGCAGAGATTTTGTGCTGCAGACTTATTGTGCAAGAACTTAATAAGAAGTGAAGGTTTACATGTTCCTTTCACTCCACCTTTAAGCATTGCACTCCTGTAACACTGTTGGTCTCAAGATGGACAGAACAGAACCAGAAATCATGTCTTTTATAATCCATGCATTCTTCTTCCTTGGTGTCTACATTACCCACAATGCAACGTGTCCGACGACTCGTTCGTTCAGACATTGAGGTGTATTATGCAAATAAGGCAGGGTAAGGCAGCTTTATTTATATAGCACATTTCAGGGGCACAGAGACAGTTCAAAGTGCTTCACATAGGCAAAGAAAACATTAGAATGAAATTCAAAATAATAATAATAAAATTAAGATAAAATTTTATTAAACTTTAAAATGAAATCAAATGAAATAAAATACATAAAATGAAATCAAATACAGTTAAAGTGCAGTAAAAAGATGGAAGATTGTAAGTAAAACTGCATTAGAGAAACCAGACCTGCAAACGCACAAGAGAACAGCAGACTTTTTAATTTCATTTTCAAGTGGCTAAAGAGAACTTCAGGAAGTTGGTTCCATCTGTATGCAGCATTGTAGCTAAACGCAGCTTCACCCTGTTTGGTTCTGACTCGAGGTACAACAAACTGACTGCTTCAGCAGGTTATGGGCCCTACTGGGTTTATACTCTTCAAGGAGATCAGAGATGCATTTTGGCTCAAGATTATTGAGCAATTCATAAACTAGCAGCAGCGCTTTAAAATATATTCTATAAGTAACAGGAAGCTAGTGTAAAGATTAAAGAACAGAAGTTACATATATGCTCAGTTCTCTTGGTTCTTGTTAGAACTCTGGAAGCAGCACTCTGAATGAGCTGAAGTTGTTTGACAGTCATTTTGGGAAGACCAGACAAGAGGCCGTTACAATAGTCCACTCTGCTGGACATGAAGGCATGCATGAGTTTCTCTAAGTCTTGTCTGGACACGAGACCTCTAAGCCTTGCTATTTGTTTGAGATGATAAAATTCTGATGTAGTTATTGCATTGATGTGGCTGCTGAAGCTCAGGTCTACAGTAAGTCTATTTGGTCTATTGGGTTTTCGTCTTTATAGCCCTGGAATCTTTCTTTCTTTCCTCCTTGTTGTCAAATACAATGATTTCTGTCTTGTCTTTATTTAAATTAAGAGAATTGGGGTGTCATCTGCATAGTTGTGATAAGCAATGTTTTTGGCATTTATGATTTGACCTAGAGGGAGAATGTGCAGGTTGAAGAATCGCACCCCGAGGGACTCCACATGACATGACATTAAGATGGTTCACTGCATCCTCCAGAGCTTTAGTACTGATGGCATTGAATGCTGACAATCTGGCCAAATTGTTTCTGTGCAGTTTCAGCAGTGGTCTGGTTCCATTGTTTGACATGGAGGAATTTATGGCCATGCTAATATTTTCAATTTTTATACTAAAATAAGGTGCAAACTCATTACACTTATTAAGAGATATGAAATCGGGGGCTAGTTCTTTTGGGGGATTAGTTAGCTTATCAACAGTGGTGAACAAGGCATGAGAACTGTTGATATTCTTGTTGATGATTTTAGAGAAAAAGGCTTGTCTAGCCTTATGTATTTCTGAATTGCAATTACGAAGCCTCTTTTTACAGATGTCATAGTAAATCTGAAGATGACTTTTTCTCCATTTGCGCTCAGCTTTCCTGCATTCTCTCTTCTGGCTTGTGACAGCTGGGGTGTTTCTCCAATGTGCTTTCTGCTTGCCAGAGTTGGCTTTACCCCTTTCAGGTGCAGTTGCATCAATAACTTTAAGGGTTTAACAGTCGAAATGATCAAAGAGTGAATCAACAGTCTGTTGTTAAGCTTCTTTTCATGGACTCAGCTTCCATGAAAAGACAACTAGTACGTTCATTTTTTTGACAGAATGTGATCCAACATATCACAGAAAACACAGAAATGGTCAGAGATGCCTATGTCCCCAACACCCTTACTAATAACTAAATCAAGTGTGTGTCCTTGATTGTGTGTGGACCCTTTTACATGTTGTAACAGATCAAACATTTCAAATAGACCACAGAAGTCCTTGGTAGATTTGTCTGTGGGATTATCATTGTGAATTTTAAAATCACCAGTTATGACAAGATAGTGGAAAGCTGTCGAGATAACAGAAAGCAATTCAGTAAAGTTGTCAACATAATTTGTAGAGGACCTGGGAGGTCTGTAAGTTGTTAACAGCAGGAGTATTGGTGTGCCTTTCAACACAGTGCAAAGATATTCAAAGGAGACATATTGGGTCTTGGCTTATGCTGGGAATATTCATCAGTGCCATGGTCCTTCAAATTAACAGATATCAACAAAAGTTCAATGTTTTTTGTACAATCATTTATGCTAACTGTACATGGTGTGCCTTTATCAGGCCGGAGAGGATGATTCATGTGCTGTCAAGGAGGGGGAGGAGGGGGAGGAGGTGGCGGGCTCCTAACTGAGACACGTGTCAAAGCTGACAAGGAACTTAAAGCCAATGGTGGAGATGGACGAGATGAAATGGTGGGGAGTTAGGGGAGATAAAATAGGAGTTGGGCAGGGGGTAAGTTTGGTCCCAGCTGTGACCAGCTCTTTCATTTGGTCATTGAACTCCAGGAGGGGGAGAGGGGGAGAGGGGGACTACAGAGGAAGGTGGGGAGTTGGCATGTGGGGTGGCATGTGTAGTGCCTAATGTGTCCCCAAGTCACTAGCCTCAAGCATAGATGAGGAGAGGGTTACAGAGGTCTAGTAAGCTCACTTCTTTTTTACACCTCACTCCCAGTTTTCTTTCTATCTTTTTTTAAACTCCCTGGGATTTATCAGACTTCACACAGCTCCCTCTGGGGCCAAAGTCAAAGGTTTTATAAAACCTTATACACACATCCTTATACACACATGCAGTAATACCGACCTGTAAACAGACTTTGATGTGTAAAATCAAGTTGGCATTTTATTTTATTTTGAAAGGTCATTTGTACTCTCTCACCTTTCGCGTGACTCCAGGGTCTAAGTATCCTCGTAGCTTCTGGATATAGGTGTGAGGCGGATTCTTCACCTGAAACCTCTCCTGAAGATACACAACAGAGTAAGTATTGTAATGTGTGCTTACTTAAGTCAGTGTGTTTGTGCAGAATGAGTAATGCGATGACAGCAGGTGTGTGTACATTGTGAGTGCTGGTTTGGTCATTTATGAATAAGAGTTTATGGATGCACCTGGTCGCAGATCAGGTCCCACTTCTTCTCATTGTCATACTGTCTGAGGAGCCGGGCTTTATCTGGAGGCAGGTTCATAGAATTCTGAAAATATGAAATGTAAGCGTTAGTTGAATCTATAACCACATATTTCCCCTTTTCTGTTTATTCGACTATTTATGGCAGCTGTGACTCAATGTGTGTCAGTGACTGGGGCTTTACAGGCCTCTGTTGCCAACAGTAGAAGATTTGGGGACACTATGACCTCACTTCCTGTGTTGACTTTTAGCATCCTGCAGCAGGAGATGGTCCGCATCTCCTCTGCATTCAGTATCGCTCAGGCAACACTTTACTGTTAACCACAACAAGCCAATATCAAAGTACTGGTCTATTAGTAGACCTGTCATCTAATCCAGCCATAAAAACACTTGAGCACCACACGAGATGCCCTGAGGCGGACAGTTTACCGTGGCTCAAATTAAGCCCTAAATGCTCTAATTTGTGTTTGGAGACCAACCCACTTAAGGCTGTTACATCCTCGTGACAACTGTAAAAAATAATACACACTATACGACACACGTTTTTGACTGATAATTTTTATGACTGAGCCAAGAGTTTGTGAACAGCGGTTGAGAGAGAAATCTTAATAATGAGGAAGGACAACAATATGACGGTGCTCGCAAGCCCCTGAAACCGATTGCCTTAGTGTATCTCTTTGAAGAGACATGAGGGATTGTTTTGCATTGAGAACCCTCATTTACACCCGTATCAACAGTACCCCGTAAGCCCGGCCACAAACGGCCTGTCAGCTTGACTTTTAACCTGCAGCTATAACTCAGCCTCCTGTGTAAAACGCAACACCCTGTTAACCCATCCCAGGCCAGATGTGACGTTCATACTGGCATTTTGCCACTGGTGGAGTGTTTGATAAATGGAAAAATCACTGGTAGCGGTGGAATATCACATGTGAGTATTTTAAAATTAGTTTTCCACATCGGGACCACACTGCTCACTCTATCAGCACATCATGAATCATGTCTAAAGAGGAGAGCGGTGCTTCTGTTTTTCTTCAACACATTTATTTTATGGAGCCGACTAATAATCTCACATTAAATATCATATTTTTGTAATCCCAAATTATAAAGCACACTCAAAAACACATGCAGCAACCTTAAACTGCAGATGGATGCCATACAAAAGCTCTTTGCAAAAATGCAATGCCTGACAAAGCTTTAACAGGGTACAAATGTAGTGGAAAGCAGTGCAAAGATGTTACATATGGGTTCTTTGACATAACTTGCTTTATACATCCCACAAGAGGGAGGCAACATGCATACCAGATGTCCAGAATTACAGGAGGAATGTGTCCTGTTTATAGTAGTTTATAGTAGTAAATGTTCTCTCTTGTCTGACCCCCAAGCTGCTCTCTCTCCTCTGTCTCCCCTGGGAGTAACCTTACCAGCAACACAGTCTTTAGGAAAGTCATACCAGGAAGTGAAGAGTAGTATCTCACATCTGTGCCTAATAAATTATGTGTCTCTGTGCATATTCAGCAAAGACTGGATACTACCCACAAATGTATTTAAATCAATGTTTAGAAAAAATATATGGATTAATTAGAGGTTGATCTACTTAAATCAGCATTGGTTACTGATTAAAAACATATATTATAACAGAAAATTAACTGGCAAGTATTTTGATCATGTATCATTGATCAAAACGTGCAGACCAGGCACACCGATGTTCATCTATTTAGCAAAGACAATAGTAGCAAAATGAAGTAATAACCTGCGCAGTGTTATCAGATTTGAAAAGATTTGGTTATAAAAAAACATTTATTAGAAATTTAAAAAGTGTAGGATTTCAATCGTGATCAGATCAGTAAATGCAATAAGTGCCATGTACTTATAAGCAATGAAGATACAGGTGGGACTGTGTGCAAATGTAAAAAATTAAGAGGGGGGTTAGAGAAGAGGTTTCTCCTGCAAGAAATGGATGTTTCCTTTAGAACTAGATTTGGGTAATTTGAGCCAAGTAACCCAATTTAGCTAATTTCATTTCACTTTCTCCCACAGTGATACAATCTTGCACTTCCTGTGTTTATAAGCAGCTAAAAAGAAGAGGTTTTATGGGAAAGAAGGAGCAAGTTTATCGTTTTGGACTCACCAGCCCATTTTATGGGTAAAATACTACAGAAATGCCAAAAATGTTTGGTGTTTGTTGTGTTGCCATGTTGCCCACGCACTCTCCTCCAGTAAGGCCTTTTGTGTTTGACCTGAGACTGGCTTGACAAAGGATTCAATGTGGAGCTTTGTTTTGATTTGGTGCTGTGCCATTCCCATTCTTTGACATTTGAGCTATTTTTTTTCCCCTCAGAAAATCGCTAACAATGGCTGGTGGGCAGGGTCAGTGTATGCCCCCTGGTGCTGTGTGGAGCAAAATCTGACTAAAACACAACACCAGTACACTGTACAACCAGATGAACTGGTTCTATTATTGCCGCTATCTCTCCTATCATTAGGCTCCCATTGTGAGCCAGAACAGAAGACAGAGTTTCCAAACAGGGCAGCAGAGGACACAGAACGGAAAGCTCCACTGTATTAAATTCTAATAAAGGTATACTTCATAAAAAAACAAAATACTGTTAATCTCTTTTGCTTCTCATGTAGAGATTTCTTGCACACAAACCTCTATTATAAATGCAGTGACTAAAGATATAATGTTAAAGATCGGAAAGGATTAGTGAATAGTCGATTGACGGAAAATGTATCAACATTAATAAAAAGGTTGTTGTGTAGAAGATCTGAGCACAGGAGTAACATCGGCCAACAGAGAGGGCATAAACTCTAAAACAGAAAGACGTGAGCCATTGACAAAGGAAGACGGGGGTTTTAAAGACTCAACAGTTAAAGTAGTTGACGGGGTCTGGTTCCCAGTTAAGGAGGCATGGAGAGTCCAAGAGAGCCATCAGGGACTCAGCAGAGCGCTCAAGTCACGCATAGACCCCCACAGCCAAGGGGGGATGCTGCAGAGCCCATGTCCACTTCAGACATTAACGTCAGCAGGGCAGCTCCATACGCCCTAAAGCTTCCTAATCCGAGTTGATTTAGAATTACCCCTGAGTTGAGCTTATGACTCGCAACTCTAGCCAGAAGCCCCCAGAGAGACGAATGGAAAGGAGTGACAGGAGTGACAGGACTGTTTCCAAATGTATGTGCAGCATTCTGAATCTGGCCTGTATGAATTTGTGGTGGCTTGTAAGCCCAGGCAAGCTGGGCATATTTGTATGCATGACAATAATAAACCCCTATTGTGCTTTGCCTTATCCCATGTAAATCTAATTTTCACACTGAAACATCCTATAAGTGGCCTACTAAGCATCTGCATTCAATGTGATTCTCTCTTCTGTGCTCTAACAGTGTAGAGGTTGGAAACGCAGAGTCTGTGCTTTTTCTTTATCTTTGATAGGTTTACACAGGCCAGACTTAGTTGTCATCAGCTCAGAGGGAAATGAGTGGGTGGCTAAAGAGGTCACCATGCTGGACAGAGCCTGTGGCAGTTCGTACACTGAAGCCCAGACAGAACTCTTTACCCCTTTTAAGTCTGAGTGTCTGTTCATCAGGGTGGGGTCCAGGAAGAAGGGACCACTGGCACGACTAAACTGTAAGCTGTCCAGCCAACACAGTCAACGGTCACAGCCGCACAACAACAATGCACTGAGCTCACATCCAAGGCAGGACAGGGTAATGTATTTGTTCATGCGTACCATATTTCTTACACATTGCAATTCAAGGTGATTCACAGGTTGCGTCTTACACAACTGGCACAAAATGAACACATAAACAAAGACCAATGTGTTGCTTCATTTTTAACAGACAGATATGAAAGTGGCATCGATCTTCTCATCTAACAACACAAGCTTATTTCCCACAACTCTGTGGGACTATTCATTGAAAGCTAAAAATAGAAATCCCAGTGTCACCTAAAGCTTTAATTATGGTGGTCCTTACCCTTCGGTTAATTTGTAGACAAGGATCATCATTTTAAAATCAATACTCTGACCAGCAGCTGAAGCCTGAAAAGAAAGTCACTAACCTACTGGAAATAAAAGCATGGATCCGCTTTTTCAGATCCTGTTTGGACGTCAATTCTGTGACTCTTGCTATTCCTTTCAGAGAATAAAAGGTTGACACTGTAAGTGACTTATTTTGGGTCCCACACTAAGAGACATTTAAGAACAACAAAGTGGTAAACAGAAATGTGCAGCCCGTTAATGTTATCATTAATAATCCTCTTTTTTCTTCGTGCAAATAAAAGCACTTGCATATTTTTTCAAGTCACCTCAGCTATATAGGAAAAAGCAACACATATGTACTTCAGTGATCCTGTAACAAAGGGACATACCGGACCAGCCAATGAGGAGGAAAGATCAGACCAGAAGCTCTTAAATGTAGGGTACTGTCTGAAGAGGGTGGACAAAAGCCAGGCCACTGATCCCTATCAGGAAGTGCAGCCAACAAGGAGGCAAAGAAAACACAATGAATATGGGACCTGGCATGACTGTGTTCTATTTAAGCACATTAACTGAGCATATTTTAGGCCCTCACAACAAGGAAAGAAATCGATGCACCAGTTCCTATGCCAAAGGTGGCTGGATGTAATTCAAGATAAATGTGTCCCTAAGAAAAAAGGAGAAAGAAACAACCTAACTTGTGGGTGTCTGTCTGTCTGAAGATTATGACCTAATGAGGTGGAGCTCATCAAGCTGCATGACCTGATAAAATGACATCATTCATGGTAAACGTAAGTGTGAATCAGACTCAGTATATCACAGCATATCACACTAGCTTTTCATTAATGACTGTCAGCGCTATTGTTTGGATTCCTCCTTTTCCTTGGTATTGAAACACAATGAGAGGAGACAGGATGAGAGGCTCAGCTGGCGTCACACGGCTGCAGGGACTTCCTGAACTCTTCAGGAAATCAAAATCTGCCCCGAGGTTTGTACAACAGCTGTTACGTGTAATACGACCACACCGACTATGTGTTTATGGATGTTTGTGTACGAATGAATTGTAGGTGTTTTTCCACCTCCCAGGTAAACCTCACTGAATTGAAAGCGACAGAGCGGAGTGTGAGAAAACACTGCCCCCCTTTCTCTGAGCAGACATCCGATCGCCCCATTGCTCTTTTGCGAGGTAACCCGAACCGGGCAATCAGAACAAAGCACGAGTCCTACATGAAGATGCTGGAAGACCAGGAGGAGGCCAACACAGCAGATGCTACCAGCTCTCCCAAAGACAGATACTGAAGGTGTGTGTGGGGGATTGTGGTGGTGGTGTGTGTGTGGGGAGGACCCTTGACACTGGTCAAGGACCCTGATCCTTGTTTAAAAAGCAAATATAAATGGACTAACTTGACAGCTTGTGTATTAAGATATTAACATAACAGATAAGGGCCCACACCTCATGTCATGTGAGATTTAAAGCATTCAATAGGTGAAAACAATGTAACACAACGGATCCAAACATAATTTGCATAAACTACTTTCCATCTTCCAACCTTCTAACAATAAAAATGTCCAATTCTGTATATTCTACACAACTTGAACCTTTTCTTAAATTGGCATTAGTTGATATGGTTTGATGGTAAGCTCTAGGTTAGGGCTAAAAACTGAAATATTTCACAATTAAATGATGAAGATATAAAATGAAATATATACAATAGTGAAAACTTTGATTCACTATTCCCAAATGTCACGGTGGCATCTCCATATTGCTTGTTTTGTGAGTTCAAGAGTCTAAAACTCAAAGATATTATGTTTACAATGCTATAAAACAGAGAGAAGCAGCTATTCCTCACATTTGAGAGGCCAAAACCAATGACTTTTTTGTGCATTTTCGCCTGAGAAATTATTTAAATGATTCATCTATTAACAGAGTTGTTGTTGAAATATTTTCTGTTAGTCGCATATCTGATTACTGAAAACTCAAAAGGCGTTTGAATGGCTGAAACTTTACCTAAGTAGCGTTATACACTCAGATCATGGGGTGTTAAATCCCCATTAAATCAGGAGTTTAAAAGCAACACAGTTTACAGCTGTGGTGTGAGGTTTGCAGACAACCTTCCCTTGTCCAGCCTGAACGCACCATGAAGCTTCCTCTCTTCTCCCATGAACTCAGGTCTTCTAGTCCGTGACCTCTGAGTCACTGCGTTGAGAGAAATAAATTTCCTTCCAGTCCCTTCTTTACATCACGCAACCAAATGGACATTCCACAGCCAGTCAGAGCAACAGGAAGTTGGTGAAATGCTATTTTCGGTTGATAAATCAAGAAGCACCTCCCAGAACCCATTTGTTACTCTGTTTATTTACCCGGTGACATAGCAGTGATCGACAGCGGTGATAGCTGGGTTCAAGCTACAGACCGTTATTATCACAGGGTTCTTGAAGCCGAACTAACCGTCGCAGCCTGAGATAAAGACAAAAATGTGCTGAGCTCAAGGTCCTTCTGAAGCCAGATGTTCCTCAAGCTTCAAATGTGAGCAAACTTGAAAAGTGAGCTTATCTAGGAGGTTTTTGTGTTCCAAATCAACAGTGACATAAACCTATTCCAGCAATCCTACCTGACAACTATATTGTCCAATTTATTTGTTTGCTTTTTTTAAACATACAGTACCTAGGAAATGTGAACACAAAGCTATGAATGAGGTTTGGACAGAGTTATAAATAAATACTACAATTTTTCATGAATCAGAGGCATGTGTTCATTCCTGTGTGGTTGACATCCTGTTTGTTCTCCCCGGTGCATCCGCGCAGGGCCCAGGGAAGCCCCAGCCAACACATGATATACACAGGGAATGTCAGGAATGCAGGTACATGAATGCCTCAATAACTCATGCCGGCCAGACCTTTTGACACGCTGCCCAGTTAAAAAGATGAAGGTTGGTCAAAGTCAACAGGGCAACAAATCTGAGCCTGAGCTGTGTATAAATAAAGGTTTTGCATCAACTGAACTTTCCAAGGACGTATCTTCTTGGTGGAGGGCTGTACCAGAGGGAGGGAGAAACGGTGATAATAAAATAAAGAGGAACAAAAACCAAAACCAAAAGAAAGTTGAGGCACGACGAGAGAATCACCTTATCATACCTCTTAAAAAGGTTCCTCTTTGTCTCTCAATATGACTTCACTCAGTTGCAGTGTCACTGTAATAAGACCAGAAGTCTTGAGATATGAGAAGCTAAACAAAGACTACTGTATGTCATTTAAGGAAGGCCATCACGTCACTACTGTATAAAAGAGGCAGCATCAAGCCGCAATCCACTGGCTCTGTAGATGGGCTTATAGCAGTTCTTCTGAGTGTCCACATAAAAAGAGTATACCGGCACAAAAGGCACCAGGGGATGAGGCCCCCTTTCTAAAACAACACTGACTGACAGAGACCCCATTGTATTGAGGAGGAAATCACTTCTCCAACCTACAGCCTTGGTGCAGCTGCATTAGAGCAGCATGCAAACCCCCACTGACATGCACAAATACATGCACATACCAAAAACCACTTGCACTATGCATTTAAATGGCACACATGCAGTTTCCATTACATGCATGAATAAATCCAGATCAACAAGTAGCATTACATCTGGGGTGTTTCTGAGGCTGGAGAGTCGAAAAACAACAAATCTGTCCCTTAAAAAGAAAACAAAAGAACAAGAAATACTACTTCTTTATTGGTCTGACTGGCTTTAAATGTAATAGTTTGACATTTTGAGAAAAACACTCTTTTGCTTGCTGAATAGAGTTAGAAGAGAAAATCAATACCACTCCCATGTGTGTGCTAAATTTGAAGCCACAGCCAGCAGCCGGTTAGCATAGCTTAGCACAAAGACTGGAAACGAGGAAATAGCTAGCCTAGCTCTCACATTGTAACACTTTGGTTTTTATTTAAAAATAACTGAAATATAACATGTTAATTAGTGGGAGTTAGAGATGCTGGTAGGATTTTTAAATTTTCCTAACTGTTTTCTCCCTTTTTCTAGTATCTATGCTAAGCTAAGCTAATTGACTGTAGCTTCATATTTACCATAAATACGTGAGAGTGGCATCGATCTTCTTATCTTATTCTCTGCAAGAAAGCAAATAAGCATATTTTACAAAATTATGACCAGATTTTTATTAAAATCTATGTGAGCATGTTATATCTGCTCAGTCATGGTCTTTAACTTGACCTTTACTTTTGCTTTCCAAAATAGCTGCAAGGATGGAAGTGGAGAAGCACTAAACCTCCCCATAAAGCCTGGCACAGATTGGGGAATTGTAGCCCGAGGGTGGAGAGAGCCAGGTGGACAGCCTTGTGCTGAACCCCCCCTGCCTGAACTGCTGCTCTAAAACCAAGTTAACTGTGTGTACTCAACTCCCATAATCCCTTTCTTCCTGGGGCATAGTGGTGGGTGGCTGAGCCAGATGCACACACTCTTCCAACTTAAGTGACGTAACAAACACATTTTCTCTTTTTAGAAAAGAGGAATAGAAGGGATGATGTGTGTGAGAAAGGGAGTGGTAGACATGTTAAGGACATAAATAAACTGCAACCGCCATTAAGTAAATAAAAATGATTTAGCCTGTATGTCCAATAAACACATCGCACAGCTTGACTCCATTAGTTCCAGTGACATCTATCAGACACTGCAGCTTTCTTTAGACTTCAGCCATGAAAACACAGTGATGTCAGACAGGGTCCCTGGAATCGTATCATCAGCATGTCTGATTTCACTACTGGGTTAACTTTTTCATCTGCAGTTTTCCCAACATTTGCTGTGTCTTAATTGGTGAGACATCCCTCTTGGATATCAACCTCAAAAGGAAAGCTGCATTGGCACATCTATGTGTGATGCAACTCGATGTCAGAGTATGAAAGAAGCGGGGAGTTGAGCAGAGTCAGACATAAACAGTTAGGATCATTTCCAGTGCAATCAAGTGGTGAAAATAATCCCATGCTGCTCCCCGTAACAGCTCTTAAATTTGTGTGCACTGTTTAAAAATGTTGGTAAAGTCATTACAACCAAGAACAGTGGCAGACCGCCAGTTCAAAAGGAATTTTCCCTCTCTTAAGTTCTCCTGTGGCCTCAGCCTAGACTAGACCACAGGAATCCAGTGGTGGATTGGTGCTCAGGCACTTTGAAAGAGGATCCCGGGCCAGACGTGCACCTTTGAAAATGCCACTCACTCATCTCTCATCATTTTTGTAAGGACAGAGTCATATGGAGAAGGTTATTTTGTAGGACAGACCCACAGTGAGAGTGAATTCAGGGAATGGGAAGGTAGGAAACACTGAGTGAATGAGAGGTTCCACTTCCATTTGGAATCGCAAGTGTAAGTAAGAGTTACCAAGGGTGAAGGAGGGGGGAAACAGCCAAAACTCTCAAGAGAATACTACCAATGACAGAGATAGCCAGCCACAACCACCACGGGCTACAATGCAATTTCCCCTGTGAAACTAAGAAAGGAAAATGCCAAGCAGCTGTTTCCAGCCACAAAAGACAGAGCTGAGGCTGTTTCTGAGGATGCTGGACAAAAGAGACGAGAAGGAGGCGATGCCTTCAGCACATGTTGACGGTTAGACCTGACCCAGACATTTTATTAGCAGACCGCATGAAGTAGTCGAAGCAAACACAGGGGTCTCACCCCTCCTCCACCATCTACAGTAGAGCTGCCCTGTTAAAGTCATTAGCCCTGGGATATTACTACACTGGCGAAGGCTGCTGCACCCATGACATCATTATGGGCTCCTGTCAGCCCAGTGGGACGTCTGCGAGCTGGGTCTGAGAGGAGTGGGCAGTCCCGCTGCCACACAGACACATGCGTTTACACCAGCATGCCATCATGCAGGAAGAAACACAGTGGTTGAGAGTAAGGCAAATTACGCATTTCAAAATATAATTTATGCAAAGTGGGTTATTTTTGGAGCTGTGATGAAGCCAATCATATCTCTGCTAATAAATATCGAAGAAATCTGCTCAATTTAGAAAATAGCCAGGTGACGTCTCTCAGAGCGGTGCTCCAACCACAAAGTCAGAATCTTTTGATGAGCCTTTATCTCACTACATGGGGCAAGCGGGGCAGAGAGAGGACCATTGTCTGATTAGAGCACTAAAATATACAAGCATGTTGTTCCTTCCCACAAAGTAAAGGAAATCTGGAGCTACTATGGGGTAGGGCGGGGTGGGGTTAGAGAGCTTGAAAACGTTTCCCAGCCAAAAACACATCTGAAATGTTGAGTCTACTGCCTCTCGCATAGAAATCATCTGCTCTGCACGGCTGAACATAATAACAGGGATTGACTTGCAGGGCAGTCAAACAACAGCAGACTGCTCCGGTCTCTAGGCAGCATGCAAGTTGATATTTTCTTCTTTATGTGACGGCTACAAATAAAAACCCATCAGTCATGTGGAAAAACTTTACATTCATCTAAAATCTCCCAAGCAATGAGTCACCCGTGTGAAAGAGACACGACTTGAGATGTCATAATCGTGCTTACAGTGCAGTACGGTGTATTATTGTCATAATGGTTTGGCACAGCGGTCAACAAGCAGGCCTGGAACGGCTTCTTGCTGTGCTGGTCTCTTCACACGAGGGCTAGCTGCTGATAGATCTGGCAAGCAAATAATGGCTTTGCTCCAGAAACGTGGAGGGTCCACAAAGTGCTGAGAATGAGACAATCTGAGTAATGCTGCGAGGATCCCAGCTCTTTGCTGCTTGATGCTGTAATTAAGGTCTTAAACAGCTGAATATCAAGGCCGGGTGTGGTTATGTTGAAATTTGGATTGAGGAGCACAAAATGAGCACCTGTGAGAAATCTGCATGCCACTGTTCAACAAAAACATAAACAGGTAGTATATCCTGTACAGTCAAAAACCCTTTTGGAATTTTGTCTTTATGTGTTTAAAGCTTCCCTGACTCTGTGGTGCTGGATCACTCACAGTGTGGCAGAGCAACAGCATGGTGTGATGTTACTGAGCTTTGTGCTTACTGTTTGGATATGCCTGAAGTAAAATGTAACATGAAAATGTTACTCTACTAAATGTAAAAATAAAAGTAAAAGTAGCTTTTTTGAAGGAGATGCTACCAGTCACTGTGAATGTGGCATCCTGATGTAACTATCTCTCTAGTCCAGGCCAGTTCTCTTCAATGATGCTCTTCAAAGTGGCAATGATAATTATTTTCCCAGATACTGACCTAAGGTGAAAGTTCAAAATGTTGAATTATTCCTTCGAAGGAATGTTAGAGGCTCAGAAGCGGTGAAAAGAATACACTGTGTTAAACTCATATGAACCTCACCTGGTGAAGGTCTGAGGACCAAAACATCGTGAATAAAGTGAGTAGTGGTTGAGATCGAGGTGGAGATTTTGGGTTCTTTCACAGTATGAAATTTTGATCCAGCACACCTGTCTAAGACTTTCTGGTGTACGAGAATTTTGCTGTAATTGTTACCTACAAAAAAAAAAAATCATCTTTTCTTCACATTTTTTTGATCCCTTTAATCATCTGCTGACCCCTCAGTTTTATCTCCCAGATTGGGAACCACTGCTATGTGATACTCTGTAATTCATACCAAGTCAAAAGTAGCTGAATATAATAGACTACGTGATCAAAAATCTGCTTAAGTGAATCTACTTGATTAATCAATGAATAATTTGGTCCATGAAATGTCAGAAGATAGTAAAAAAGTCGTCTTCAGATGACTTGTTATGTCAAACCAACAATCCAAAACCCCAACATTTTCAGTTTACTATCACATAAGTCAAAGAAAAGCAGCAAATCCTCACATTGCACGAGCTGAAATGAGGGAATGTTTGATGGTTAAGTGACTTAAATGATTTAAAAGATCAAAATAGGTGCTTTTATTATTCTGTTTGCATGGATTGACTAATTGATTAAACACCTCATCCTTTCAGCACCAGCAGAGTTATAGATGAAATATTCCCCACCCCTGGAGATAAGTGACTGCTGCACCCACTTCTGTACTCTGTCATGAATAATAACAGCCTGACACAGAAGTTATTCTGAGTCCACGCGATTGTTCCTGGAAAAAAAGCAAAAAACGAGACCATTTGTAAAGTCCCTTCTTGAGATGCGCCAACATGAGAACTGTCCCCTTGACGCAGGATGACAAGAGTCACTTGACTGTGTTGAAAGCCGGTAAAAGTGGGTGTTGACTGCGTGGCTCATTCTTACGCAGCGCAGCTCAGCTCCAGCCTGATGTGGAGTCTGGAGGGAGGGGAGGAGAGAGACTCTACGGCTGTGGGAGTTTTGGGGGAATTCAGAAAATGTTGCTTTCAGATGATCAGCCTACAGCGAGAAAACTTTAAATAAACCCAGACGATGTGTGTGCTTTGTCGAGGAGATACAGTATAATGCCCCCCCCCCACACCACCACCACCACCACCACCATGCTGGGCTCAGTGTTTGCCACTTCAGCCCAAAGCTGAGTTGTCTGACTTTAGGGGAGACAAAAGAACCGCAGGAGAGAGAGAGAGAGAGAGGGAGGGGGGCGGGTTCATTGAAAATATCCGCAGCTCATAATGAATAAAGCCTGCGAAATACCCATCAGCTATAAATAATAAGTCACATTAATAATATGGATACGTGATGAAAACAGAAGAGCAAAGAGTCAACTCCTTTGCTACAGAGGCGACACCGTCCATCGGCGCTGGCACTGTTTTGGAATTTTGAAACTGAAGTTCGAGTTGATGAAAAGTTAAAAAAATAAATAAATAAAAGTGGACTCAATTTTGACATTCGGGCCGGTGATCGCAGCTTACCAAAACAATGGCAAACTTCTCCTCCAGCTCGGTGGGGTCGGGCATGGGCACCTTCAGAGGCATGATGTGATGCTTCATCTCCGACTGGCCGTCCATGCTCTCTATGTTGCCCATTGTGGCCCCGGGTGTGCTGGATCCTGGATGCTCTAGTCTTGAAACGTCGCAATCTCCTCAGCTTCTCTCAGTGATGATAATCCAAGTAACAACAATCCCCCCCGAGAAAAAAGGAAGTTCCCAAGTATTCCAACAATGTCATTAATCCAAACGATCCACTTCTCCGAACCGAGGTAAACAGCTGACGGCGCAGAAGTCTCGTATTGATGTCCCAAAATGCCATTTACACTTACTCGCGCGAAACAGGTTTACAGTTTCCCTTCAAAAGAGGCACTTTTTCAAAAGTAACAATACAAGTGCAGATGCTTTCTCCTCCAGGACGTAGTTTCTAATTTGCCCGGCCAAATCCATTACTCACAGCGGATTTCTCCCTCGAGACAGACAACTTTCAAACGCCGACAAACATTTAAGTTGCTGCTCAACTTTCTTGGCTACGATGTGTTTCCATTCATTATTGTTGTGTGATCCTGATTAAGGTCGCTGCCGCCGCCTCCACTCAGAGGGCAGGCTTTCATCTCTAGTCCCGCCCCCGGCTGGAGGACGCGACGCTCCCGTTGGCAAAAGACCCTGTCAATCACCTCACCTCTGCTGCCCCGCCCCTCACAACTGTAGGCAGCGAGCCCACGTACAGCTGGACGGAAACGTGAGGTTCGTCAACGCTTCACCGCGACCTGGTGGCAAGACTTGAGCATGACAAGTAAATCAAAACGCCCTCGAAATGTTATGTTTTGGTTTAGTTGCTTTGTTTTCAATGTGAAATGAAGTCACGAAACTGGTTTGATTCATGAGAGTGCAAACTTTAATCAACAACAACTAAGCAGATATATGATGATATGTTTAAAAAAAAATGTCAAAGCTTAGCAGTTTCCTTCTTCTTCATTTTTTTTTGTTTTTTTACACTTAAACACAATTTTCTTTCCACTACCACCAATCACAGTCCGAGCCTTTGTGGCGTGGTCACAGTGGGTACACTGCTGGCGTACAATATTTGCTTGCTTCTCATAAGGCCATAACTGTTTTGCTTGAAAAATAAAGAAAACACATGGCCGACAGCTTCAGCCTGTTGCATTGTGCGCTACAAACATATAAACACATATAAACACAAAGAAGCATGGCTATAAGAACACCAGGGATGTGTTTTCAGTATCTACAAAGGTTTCTCTTCATAAAAGCACAGTGATTCAGACTCCGCTTACAGTATCATACCTCTGATTTCAGTGGTAAATGTGAGGGTCTAGGTTTGTAATACTTCAATTTATAAAAGCAACTTCAAGAGAGCTGTGGTTAAAACATACAAAACTTAATTTGGAACATAAACATAAACACTGACAAATTGTGCACAATTTTGTAATACTTAAGGCAATAATATAAATGTATATAAACAAAGTAACATCAGGAATTGTTTGACGATAGTAGAAAATAAAATTTAAGGGAATCTATTTCAGTTGTGTTGGATGATGCAAAGCCATAAAACATTATCACCTTTCAGGATATTAACCAGATCATAAGCCCTTTTAGAACTATAATTCAAAGAGGATGAACTTGGTAGGTTGTGCAACATAGTTGCATTAATATCAAATATCTATTCAGCCAAAATATTCTACTGAAGAATCTGTCCGAGACAGCATGGATTCAACACAGTTAACACTTTACAGATGACAAGCTACATGTAAAGTTTCTTCTCATAAATACTGATGGACTGTGTGTTTTTGATGAGCAGATATGTCATCATTTGTTTAATTCAGTGATGGTGGAAATTTAATTTAAGCTGAATATACAAACACACAAATCACAGAAGCAACACTTATTGTTATATAGTACTTAAAACCAAACAGCGATTCTTCTAGTTGGTCTCTGCTACCAAATCATACCTGGGAAAACAGAAAGGATACAAGTTGTTATTTAAATAATCTCGCCAAAAGTAATATTTGAAGATACATTCATTGATACAATGCTATTATTACACATATTGTTCAGTAGCTGTTTAAATAATTACCATTGTGTAACACCAGTCTTGAGGTCAAATTGGTCCAGGTCCAGCTGCAACTGAGGGAAACAAGGAGAAGCAAGAGATGGTGTTTCACATATCTGTATCTCTGGTGTCTGCTCATAATCACTAAGTCAACACCAAGGAATTCATGCAATGTTTAGAAATAACTAACAGGACTGATGATACATACCTTGCCGATAAGCTCCCGCTCTCTGCTCATGAAGGAGACGCTGTTCTTCACAGACAGGTCCAGTCTTCTCTGTATGGACTCCTCGAGAGAGAAATCAAAGTCAAACCTACAGAAAGAAAGAGAAAAGAGGGAGAAGTCAATTAACATCCTCGCCTTTCCTTCACTATCACGAGTGTCTCGTTTGTTTGTCTTACCTTTCGTTAAATTCAGGGTTGAGGTCTCTCTTCTTGGTGCCGGTTCTCCTCTTGGTGGTGGCCTTCTTGTCAGGCAGCAGGATGAAGGAAACATAAGGATCTGCACCGTCCTTGGAGCAGGCTGCCAGGGCTCTGTGGGTATATAGCGATTGCATTCACAACATGTGCTTATACAGACTGGCCCAGGTCAAATATCTGGTGATAAAGAGGTAACATATGTCATATAGAGACCTGCAGGAGTGAACGGTGATGAAAAGCCTGCACTCCTCTGTGGAGTAGCCGATGGTAAGCTTCACCTGGCCTGCTGCGTTTGCGTTTTCACCAGCTCTAAAGACACAGTATACAAAATGCTATTATTTTAATACAAAACAGACACAAACCAGCATTAAATGTAGAACCAGTGGAGGCAGTGACTACGCGATGGGGCACCGATGCTAGCGTGTGTGACTCACATGGCGAATCCACTTCTCTGTCTGAGGTCCAGATGGGAAGGAACCCATCTGGGAATGACTTCCTCTCCGCTGGCATCGTTACCTGCCTCCCCCGGAGCCCTGCGGCACACCGCCAGCTGAGTGTCCAAGATCTACAAGACATAAATCATAGCTTAGCATGACATCGCTGCTGCATAATAACCTTTTACCTCATGTCTGACTAATGACGGAATTCTACAGACTTGCTATGCAACCGTCGTCACCATGACGTTGAGGATTTTCTTACAGTACGTTGTAAAGTACAGTATTCGTTGCATTGCAATATTGGTTCTACACAGGGAATTCCCTTTGAGCTGCAAAGAACACAAGTGATACAGAACAGAATTGATAACAATCAGGGTATTACTCTCGTGGTCATATACTGCAATATTTTGATAGTGTAGAGAAAATAAGCAAGCGATATTGTCAGTACCCTGAGTGTGACCCTCAGTAGTATCTGGCTTTCTGGCAGTGCTCCATCCAGATTGAGCCAGCGGTCCAGCAACAAGTCCGGCTCGAGCAACACCTCTCTGAGAGGAAGTGTCAAGGACCCAAGGACCTGGCCCCAGCTGTGGGAGAGCTAGATACAAACATGCACAAACATACTGATATGTAATATATGGCAGGAGTTCGCTTTATCTGCTTTACAGCAACATAGTTCAGACAAAAAGTGGGAATACAGATGCTGTTAATGACTCTCACTTTCACTGTGAGCGTTTCATCTCTGGGGTCGCGAACCAAAAAGTGAAAGGCCTCGTCCCATCGAGGGGATGTGGAACGCTCACAAATCTTGGGAATGAGAGAGAAAAAAACAACCCCGGAGAATTGAATGACTTTTCAAACGGCTTTTGTCGCATTCACAAGCTCATCTAAGAAGTCGCCACCTTACCTTGGTTCTGTTTGAAACGCCCTTGAGGATAACGTCAGCCCCGACTTTTGGCTCCTTTCCGCTCTTCTTCAGCTGAAATTACACACAAAGAATATTGCAATACAAAAATCTACTACATTTAAAACACACACGAGTCACCAGTGACTTCATGTATAAGTGCAGCTGTATTGGGACACTGCAGTGTTTTATGCAATACACTGCCACTAAAAGCAACTATTGTACGTCTGCACTAAGAAAAACACATCACAATAAATAACAAATAGAACCCCAAGGACTCATAGGTATGACCTCACCGGCAGGCCGTGGGCACGCTCCACATACACAAACAGCACAGCTGCTGACGGCACAACCTTGTTCTGGTACGACTGCTGGGATTGGTACTGCAGGATCTGTAGGTAGTGGGAAATTACGTCACAAATAAAGAGAAAAAGAGGGGACGAGTGAGAGTTTCACTAAGAAAGTTTTTTCCTTCGCAACACCACCAATAAAAATATGAAGATAAATAAACCAATCTACACAAAGCATCTGCACAGATAAGTTCATTATCCATATCCCACCATTCTCCTTCCTGTTGATTAAAAACTGTTTGTATCTGCTAGCAACCAAACAGCAGTGCTAGAAAACAAGGGTCCCAGGCTCTCAGTACAAGAAGCATCATTTAACTGACAGGTTTGGATTTTTTGAAGGTTGTTGTTTTATCCCTCCTGTCCATACTGGCCGTGAAAGTCCCTACCTCGCACAACTCCACTGTAATAGATGGACGAGAAAATCCTCGTTCTGTGCAAAAATGCATTTTAAAGTTTGTGAAGTTAATATGAGGCTTCATCAGACTGAGTTAGACAAATCAAGTGGGTATCTTATTGCCGCTGCTGTTTCCCAGCCAGAAACAAACCATGCTAAAAAGATTGTAACTAACTGAAAAAGATATTCACTTGATTTGTTTAACTCAGACTGCTGGAGCCTCATATATACTGTGGCTAAACTTTGAAATGCATTTTTCCACAGAAGCATGACTGCAGACTTTGATCTCTTACATTGGAGTTGCACTAGGAAGGGATCACTTTAGTCCCAGCATGGACAGGAAGATCAATTACACTGACCACTGACTCTTTCATTGAACACGTGGCATCTCACTATTGTATTAAGATAGACTTGAAAAAATCAGAATATATCTTTTAGAGAGAGTGAGATCTAAAGGTTCTTCATTAATCCTGTTCAAAGTCTCATTACACCAAATCCTCCAACTGCACTGCGTGGCTCATCTGAAGCAAATCATTATCATATAATCCGACTGTTACTGGAAAGTGGCTTAGGCAAGAAGAGGTGAGGATTCAAGTGATTCAAACGATGATTGGATTGACATACTGTATGATATCGTTACGATGGAAAAAACAACTGTCTCCCTAAGACTGTAACAGGATAAGCTTGTAAAAATATGCGGAAATTGGATCTTGTCTAATGTGAATTCCTTCTTTTTTGATATTTTGAAGGGAATTCAGTATCATCATGGTACACGTCCAAGGTTCTGGCTATACTTACTAAGTCTTGCTTTGTCATTATGCATTTAAATTTGTATATCTGTATTTTAATAATATTTTATTAATGTTTGTGCACTTATTTAATTTTTCTATTATTTATTATTACTCAATGTATTATTATCTTTTCTTGCAATTGTTTAAAAAACGGTATGGACAGTCAAGGCTTTTGTTACAATTATGATATTACCTGTATGTTGCCTTGGTATATCCAAATAAAAAAAGAATAAAATAAAACAAAGAGAGTAACTATCTCACCTGCTCCAGTCTGGGTAGGTCAGGGACTCTGGGCAGCCACTCCAGCACCAGGTGAACTCGGCCTGACTTCACATCATTTAGAGTGTACCACTGTAAGAAGAGCACAGGAGTTTACGATATAAATATAAAACATAAATATTATTTGTTGAATTAGTCTGTTTCACACACCGTATCGATGAATTGTGCGCTGATGATATCTCGTAGGCTAAGCTTGAACCTGCAAAGACAGGACTCAATCAATACACAATCATCCTCCTTTTCATTGACATGTTTTCCTTCAGTTACTAAAGCCTTATTGTAATGTCGGGGCGCACCTTCCGAGGAAGTCATCCTGATCGAGGTCCTTGTCAAATAACTCAAACTGGATCTCTTGACCAGGAAGCTGGGTCAATATCACCTAAATCATAGAAAGAAAACAATAAAATTTAATCTAAATCCTAATAATTTCATCAGATGAGTAGAAGAACTAACTACTCGAGCAAAAACTAAGGTGATACCTCGTAGAGTTCATTCCAGATGGGATTGAGGTTCTCCTTGATGGTGTGGCTACGGTAAGTGACACCAGCCACACGGATCTTGACATAGGGGTCGCTCTTCCCCTTCACCATGCCCCCCATGAAGTTGTCCTTCGCTATCAGGTTTTGGGCCTCCACCAGATGGATACGCAGCACTCCCTGTGGGCAGAACGAGGACAAGTAATGCTATCATACTGTGTGTGTGTGTGTGTGTGTGTGAGACACAGAGATAGCGAGAGGCTGAGTGGTGCTGCTGTTTAACTCTCTATAACTGTTTTTACCTCTGTTGCAAACTCTGGGTCGGGCGTGGTGTGCTGTGGTCGTGTCGGTTGAGGTTTACCTAACCCGCCAGGCCCCATAGGGTTCAGCTCTGATGTGATCCCCCCCTGACCCATCCCAGGCCCAGAGTCTGACGGCCGAGGAGACGGGGTTGTAGGAGTGGCATCATCGCTTAGCCACAAAGCCTAGCAGGAAACAAAAATACAGGTTATGGTGAGCAAATGTCAAGCAGTAAATGACTAAAAAACCCTATTTCATGCTTCTTCGCAACAGAGAAGAGACAATGCAGGTTTTGATAAAAATGCAGGAACATGTCCCTGTTTTTCCGTTTCTGTTGTTTTGAGGACCACATGGTCTCACAGGGGAAAAGAGATAAGACAAAAAGAAGACAAGTGGATGGACTACTTAAGGCTTCATTTATTGTGGTAGGGTTCAATTCAGGCATGTAAAGTAAAAATACATGTAAAGGCGGAAATTAAGGAGTAGGAATTCATGTAATCGAGTGATGCAAATTTGTGGCTGCACATGCTAGAGTACTTTATATCTTATCTTACATTCTTTAATCTCTGTGGTCTATGTTCAACAGGATCTGATTTCCATGGGTAACAAACACTGAGCCATGGAGACCCCGAGGCCAAAGCGGTTCTTTTGGAGCTGGTAGGATTTCAAAGACTAGCAGCTTGTTGCCAAAACTGGGCTTGTAACCACATCTTACTTATTCACTACACTGTGTGCACAAAAAGGTCTATGTGTGAAATACCAACCCTAAGCACAATTTTGATGAATATGCGGCTGGCAGAGCCAGAATTCTCAAGATGGAACCACTGGTCCATGGTGAGTTCAGGGGTTGACAGAAGACGTGTCAGAGGGATGGACAGGCTGCCCAGGGACAGAGCACGGTCATCATCTTTCACCTGATTGAAAAACACAGGTCAGAGAATAAGTGGGAAAATCAATAAGGTATTTATTGTACTAATTACCTCAACACTTTGGGAGTAATTGTATGTAAAATATTTGCAGCTATCTTTATTGGCGTGTTCAAGAATTAGTGATAATGACTTACTTGAATGTCGATGTCTTGTTTGCGAGGATCCTGAATAAAAAAGGTAAAGGCATCCTCCCACACAGGGCTGTTGGTCCCATAGCAAGTCTGCAGAAGAGAGGGGAAAATGTTCATTATGCTTAGAGTTTAGATTAACGTACCAGTTTGGTTTAATGAAAAAGGATTATCTTGCCTTGCTCTCTTTAGTCGTATCCTGAATGGAAATCTGCACCATTGGGCTCGGGTCCTTATTGCCTTTTCTCATCTACAACATATCAAATACATCAGTGTGGGTAACAGATAAAAATGTAATGCACGCCAAACGAGAGAGTCTTGAATGATGAGGGTCTTACAGGCAGCCCGTGAGCCTGATCAAGATAGATGGCTAGGATGGCAGCAGATGGAGGATCAGCTGTCTTACTGGTCAAGTTCTGGTTCTTCTGGATCACCTGGTAGAAGAACAACAAACAGAAGCATGTGAAGAAAATGATAGGGGATCTTTAAAGCTCGAAGCCCAGCCAATGGCCAAGACAAATATGACTATTTTCATGCTATCAATCATAAGTTGATGAAGAACGTGTTATTGAATTACTGTCTGGCAGGTTTTGATCAGTCTTATCAATTTTATCATTTTTATTTATGAAGTCAGGAGAACTATAGAACACACACAAGGACAATACAAAAAGCATAATAATAATACACAAATGTAAAAAAATATGTAAAAACAACTATACAAGCTCAAATAAAGCAATGTCAGGTGATAGCATAACACAAAACCTGGAGTACATCCAGCCATCTTCATCCAACCCAAAAGTGGCACTTTACATTGTTTCTAGCATGTAATTTTTCTTGTTTAACTCTGACCAGTGACATAGTGTGTGTTTGTGTCATTGTTCTTGCTTCCTATCACGAAATGGACACTCATAAAAAAGAGATATTTAATATCTTCTGGCTAAATAAACTGAAAAATGACATTTGACTCAATGGGTAAAATACAGGTGAAGCCTTTTATTTTGTGATTTTTGACACTTAAATGTGTCCTGGGGGTTTGAGCGGTTTAAGATGCGCACCATGTAAGCGCAATGTTCCCGGTTCAATTCTGGCCAGGAAGCTTTGCCACATGTCATCACCCTGTCTCCCTATGTTTCCTGTCTCTCTATGCTGTCAAGTGGCATAAAAATGATTCCCTTATACTTAGCAGTGTATCAGTTTTGTCCAAAGCGCTGCTGCTGATTGGGTAAAAGAGATTGACCGAGTACTTTGGCTGCGCTGTGTAATCTCACCTCACTCAGTCTGTCAGCAGAGGACAGCAGAGAGAGCCACTCCAGCCGGAGGTGAACACTGCCAGATGGGACGTCCCTCAGATTGAACCACTATTTACAAAAACAGAGGGCTCATTGAACACACATTCTTTTCATCTGGCTGATTCCTTTGATATTGGATGGGATGGCAGGGTAGAAAAAGATCAGAGCAGATCATGAGGAGGCGCATGGCCTGCAATGTCACATGCTAACAGGATTACAGCAGTCTTACTCAGAGGGAGATTATTTAATAACTGCTTTCTTGTGCTTGTTGTTTATTATATGATCTGAGTGAGAAAAAAAATGTATCTAGCGGTAAAATAATTAATCTTGTCTAATATGTGATAAAGTGTTAAACAGAAGCATTAATTACTTACATCATCCACAATTCTGGCCTTCTTTACAATATCAAGATCCACCTTGACCCTGAAAGAGATGAAGAGAGATAGAGAGAGAATGAATGAAGCCATGAATCAAAGAGACTCAGACGTTCAAATGTCGACAGAGATGGAAATGACATGAGAAGCACGTAGGGACAGAGTAAATGAATGAGAATGAATAAGCTACCTCCCCAGGAAGTCATCCTGGTCTGGGTCTTTGTCAAACACTTCCACTTCCAACTCCTGACCAGGCACTTCATGGACAATCACCTGACACACACACACACACACACACACACACACACACACACACACACACACACACACACACACACACAGACACACACACATAAATGGACAAATACGCAATACAACACAACAAATATAGATACAGCAACACAAACGACACAATAACACAAGGACATGCAAACAGAATCACAATGCCAAGGAGCTTTTCAGTATTGTGCTAGGTGGATGTTAATGATGTAATATATAGTCAATGTTTGGCTCAAATTTCACTGCTTTCTCAGGAACACAAATGTGTTATTGAGAAAGCAGTTTTTGCAAGAGCTGCTTATCTCAGAAACAAGGGTTTCCTGCTACCATAGGAGTTGATCAAACCTCCACAAAACTGTTTATCTCTGTGCCAATATCATATTTACAATCAAAGACTTCGCTACGAAGCAAGGACACTAACACCAAGCTATAACCTTTAGAACACACTGGTAGGAAGTGCAACACTTGAATATCAAAGGAAAGCCATATATCCTGTGTTACTTATAGCTCAGTTCACTAATATATTTTCTATCGTCCCAGCCCCTCTCACCTCATACATCTCCCTCCACTGTGGGTTCAGGTTGCTGTCCACGTGATGAGAGGTGAAGATCTGGGTTCCTACACGTAGAACGGCATACGGGTCCGACTTCCCATCGATAAGGCCCTTTATGACTGTATCCTTGGCAGTCAGGTCCTCAGCCTCCAGCAGGTGGATACGCACAACTCCCTAGCATGTGCATATGCATGCAGGAAAATGTTAGTCAACAAGATTCTTCAAATAACATGGATCCATGTTTTTTCACTCCCAATGGGATTTTGCTGTATGAATTTAAGTCTATGTGTTTGCTTGGAACTTATTCTGAGACAGATCTGCTTCAGTCTGTGTGGGCCCATGTTTCTCCAGGCCATTCGTGATCGAGACAGTTACCCTTGGGAGAGGGGAGCGGAGCTGCGCAATGTGCAGATCGGCCACCAGGGGAACAGTGAGACGGTTGGGAAGCACCAGGTGGGAGGCTATTGCATCCATTATCATAGTGTCCGACATGGCACTGCAAATGAATGCCAGGACGATGTTGGGGACACACAAAGGAGGATCACACAGACAAACAGACAGAGGCTGACCATATGGACATGCATAAATAACATGATATTCAGGTTCTCAGCAACAGAACCAACAGGAAGCACCCGTTGGTTATTGATGAGGATAGTTTTCTGTAAAATCATGTTGACTGATGTCATCTAAAGGAGGAATACAATTAAAATATAATGGCAAACTGTAATTCAAAGTATTGCCAGAGGGAACTGATGTGACAAATTTACACCTCTGACAATGCTTTAATTGTATTTTCAAAAAAGATCAAAACGCAGAAAGTGTAGAATCAGCCACCATACAGTTACGCTGAATATGAATGTTAGAGTTGCAACATTCCCATTTGTCGGACCATTGGTTTATCTTCATATTCTATTTAATTGTACCGTAGTTAATTCTACATTGTCTGAAGTCTGATCTTACATAATGGATCTTAAAATCTACCTTTATATATTAATGCATGGAGTCATAATAAACATACTGAATAAATGCAAGAACACCAGTTTGGTATAAAGTTTAAAGTAAGTTAAAGGATAAAGTTGGCATTGTTCAATATTTTATCAACAAAAGCCATGAAAAGCATAAAACCAACAATGTGTTTTCTGTCTGTCAGTACTTTGGCTAACATCATTTGTTTCTACTGAAAACGTAAATTTTTACAAAAGTGGATTTGTTGGACATTATTTTCTGATGTGGTTTAATACACATTTAGTGATTTATTGAGTATTTAAGGCAGCAGGACATCATGTGTGTGTGTGTGTGAGATTGACTCAAACAAACAACATTTCATCGTAATAAATGTTATCCAGGGCAAACGCGTGAGTCATTCATGCGTTTTCAATCATTTTTTAGCTCTGTGGCACACAGGAATAAGCTGTATCAGGCTCAGGATCAATTCATTGTTGGTTTTAGTCTTTTCACAGGATTTGTGGACAAGAGCAAATGCATAGGACATTGCCACACCTTTAAGCATGTGACCACACAGATCCGTCACTGAACAGAAAAACCTTTGTGATTCCAGTGGCTGAATAAACAATGAATTCTCTGACATGTATGTCAACTCCAAAATAATGCAGCCCCAAATTCTTTCTGCAATTCAAAACTTCATCAGCCCTACTTCGCAAACACAACACTCCTCATTAAAAAAAACAATTAAAATCAAACACCAGACAGATCATTGCGGCCACACCCTAAAAGAGATCTACACAGAGCTCTATCATTTAAACTCACTTCAGCCCAGGGATATCTAACAGGTTGGTGAGCCCAGTCCAGTTGATGTCCAGTTTCTATGACAGGGATAAAAGTATAAAAGACCTATGAATACGCACATGTACACCGCAGATTACAATGCAGTGCAAATCTGAGAGGTAATCAGATGTGGTTCACTGGTGCTGCACTCACAGGCCTGCGGATGAAGAACATTGTAATGGCTCCAACCAGTGGCATGTCTCCAATCAGAGGCTCGAGGATCACACGCAGCTTCCCATGGAGCTACAAACAGAAAATGTTGTATTGAAGGGATGTTTCCAGGGCCACTGAGCTATGACTAATAATGTAAGAACATATTCATATTTATTCTTATACCTGGACTCCTTTCACTCCGGCTTTGCAAAAGTACTTCTTGATTTCTACATTGATCTCAACATCACCGGCATAGCTGCAAGTAGAAGCGTAGTGACAAGACAAGAGATACATGTTTAACCAAGGGAAGCAGCTGATACGGCTTATGATAGAGGTGTTTTCTTTTGTGCGTTAAGTAAACATGGATCTGCTGCAACAGACAAGGAGAAACCTTGCCCTACTGCAGGACACTACTTAGTAACACAGGAATAAAATTTCAGTGTCTGACTTGAGTGACTGGTTGCTTATACACAAGCAACAACATGAAATAAGGACAAAAATGAAGGTTGTGATGCATTACCTCAGGTATAAATCCAGCATTACTTGTCTCTTATCTTGTTCTGTGTGAGCCTTTATACCAGCCACCTTCACAGCCTGTGAACACAACAGCTGCTATTACACAAAGCAAATAAGACTGATATAGACTTTGTGAAATCCCATTAGCAACGACACACATGAAGATGATCACTTGCTGTGATGAAATCATCAATCTTTATGCTTGTAATACCAGCCCTGCGCAATGTTCTTGGTCTTGGAAATTTTACAGAATAAATTGCTGTTTTTACAACCATTCAGATACCTTGTCTCCTATGTTGACCTTGGTGAAGCTAAGAGTCTGCAGATGAATGTTGGAGAGCCGGATGGCAGGAGCAATGGTTTCCACCAGCAACTTCTCCAGATACTGGCCTATAAAGGGCCAAGCCTGCTGCAGGATCTACATGACAGAACATATGGCCCTTCATTATGTTTCTTGGCAGATTTTAAAACGGCAATGACACGATCCAATGATTTGTATTGGATACTGTACATGCAGGATAGTATAAAGTGATGAGTAAATACAAGTAATGAAAGGCGGTTCATGTTTGCATCCACGGTAATAGAATTCCGTGAGTAGCAATGAATTACCATTTTGTTGTGCAAATGCTTACAACAAAGCACTTCCTGTGATTGAGAAAGTACAGACCAGAACATGACAGCAAATAACAAAGAACCATAAACACACACACACACACACACACACACACTTCACAAAGCCATGACCACAGACTGTTTGCGTTGAGGTTAAACGGCTTTTCAGTGATGGCTTAGCATAAAAACACATCTGACACAGGACCAAACCTAAACATGGAAAAATAGCTCATCCATCATTAATTCAGCAAGACGGTTATGATATAAAGTAATCAAGTGCCCTCCAGTTACTAGACATTTTTGAAAAACATCAACATGACGTAAAATTAAAAAGAAAAAATAATGGTAACAATAATAATACTTTAATACAATAATACTTTATTTCATGGATCAATAATACCTAATAATTTCCCAAGAGATTTCCAAGAAAGATCAATGTGATTTGGTGGACATTTTATAGAAGACTATTAGACAAGGCAATTAATTAATTAATTCCTATTAACTGCTAGTGTATATTAGAGAGTATTTTAGTCCGTGCACAGTGAATAATGTGAAATTGTTGACAGGAAAGAATATTTCTAATTAATGTTCTGTTTTTCCTATAATTCGCATCATATTGCATAGCTCTTTCCAGGAAATGTCCAATTAAATTGTAGGGACATTTTTCAGATATTGTGGACCCGTACAATAAAACTGGTAAAGCAATATGTTTCATTTGATAAATTAATTTGCACTGATTATATGTGATAATTGAACCAGTGCACCAGTGTTTCACTCCACACTGCCTCGCACTGGTGTTTGTGTCAGCATTTCACTGTGAGGTGTAAGAGCGAGCTGCCCAGTCCTGCAGGCCACTGTCCACTGGTCCTCTGACCTCCAAACTCCTCATGAGACCGGTGATGATAACAGGCTACAGCTACAGGAGAGTATCTCATACATTATTTATGATACACTTACGGACACGCTCCTTGCGGGGTTTTTCACATGCATTACTCACAGACATTATCAGCTCCTTTTCATTGCAGGTACTAATTTCCACAAGTTGTCAAACATAATAAACAGTGAGAAAGTGCCAGGGCTGATGTACGTTTGTTCACGGCTACAAGTGAGGAGGTTAAGTGTGAGCAGCCCGGTTCACATGTCAGGAAGCCTGCAGGAGAGATGTGGGCTGGTGAAAGATGAGGCCAGCAAATTGCCATCCTACAATCTGGGCTTCTGAGACTGAGTCCATTTATTTTTTTCCCTCCAGAAGGCGCTTTGCATTATTAGTAGTTATATCCACACTTGCCCTGTGCTGATGCGAGGTTACAGAAGTGACAGAGACAAAGAGTTCTGCGATATGATCTGAGCTGCTCTCCCTGCCTCTTAATTACACCAGCAGATAATCTGCTCTGATGGAGGAGCTGCATCGGGAGCCGGGTCACTTAAAGTCCACACAAGTGTACTTCCTCTTCATATTAAATGTGAGGCATTAGAGCTGCTGTTGGAGTTGCTCAAATGAAACATCTTATCTTGAGATCGCTGGCGTTTCCTTTGCCTTGCTAAGAGGTCAGCTGAATGAAGCGGCTCAGTCCCTCATCATACAATGTGCTGCATGATGAAACAGATTATTCTTAAAAATACACAGCTGCACATATTACGCAAAGTCTGATACACAACACAACATACCTTGTTCAGCCACTCCACTTTTTCCACATCTGGAAAGTTGACCTGTGGACAAGTAATACAGGTCAGGCATGAGCTCAAATACGACACGGTAGTGTAAAATGACCTCCAGCTCTGAGCAGAGCAGTTAAATATACTTGAGATGATTCTTTTAGTAATATTTTCCTGGACAGGAGTAGATCCTTCAGTAAAATTCTAATAGGGTACATTTATTCTGAACAAGTCATTTCCAGGAGGTATTTCTACCTGATTAAACAATTCTCCCAGCTTTCTACCCAAATAATATGTAGAGTAATGTATGTTTAGCTATTTAAATTAGAAGTAGAGAGAGAACACAGGTCTAACAACTTAGACTCGTATGATCACTGCCAACTATTCAGGAAACCATCAACCACACGCACACCAGCCTGTCCTGCAAACCACAGAGACATGAGATGATCTCAAGATTAGGTCTATCTACCCTTAACACACACACACACACAGTTTATTCCCTCTCGCTCTCTATCCTGATATGGTGGTCCTGGTTACAGCCACTGCTCTGTTCTGAAGTATGTTTATGAGTCATCATGTTTTTGGAGCCAGATAAGGTCAACGGCAGCTCCACAGTGGTGAAACGAGAAGAGGAAACACAAGCAGAGAATCTCTCCTCTTGACAGATAAATGAGGTTTTTTGCTGTATAGACATGCGTTTTACTGTCTACTTAGTGTAAGGTCGCCTCAATATTAGTGTCTTTCCACCTTTCCACTAAAAAGGCCTCATATGACATTTTGACATTCCTCAGTGTGGCAGCAGTTATTCCCCAGGCACTGCACATTAGGAATGTACAAACACTGCACTGGTCAGGGACATGAGAAAAATACTGTGAACCACAAGGGCAGTCATGCACAATTTTATCTGATGGTTGCCATGAAGCATTAGTCACCCTGTCTTTTTCTGCATAAATGTGTTTACTTTAATTAGTCTGGAGCTCCTAAACAAGCGCCTACTAATGAGTAAGAGCCTATCACAGTTAGTAGCTGAGATGCAGATTAAGATCTGCCTGACAGATGTGGCAGATGTGGCAGGTGATACAGAGAATGGCCATGAGCTAGTCCTTACCCAGGGAGGCAAATCCCTCTTGGTTCTAAAAACATCCTCGGTGGTGAATTCCCTCTCGTTCTCCAGGAGATACATTGCAGACTTGAGCCGCATCACCTTCTCCAGTCGACTGTGTTTCCATCCCATGTAGATCATCAGACCGAACAGCACCACGCTGATGCTGAAGCCATAATATCCGGCCAGGTACACAGGTAGAAGAGCAGCCAGGCATTTTCCAAACGACCACAGCGCGCTCACCGCGCGCTCACCGGGGGGGGGCTGGCTCTGTAAGGCCGGGGATGCGACCGCCGTGCCTCTCATGCCTGGCTTTGCATCCGCGGTTGGCATCGCACGATCCGTTCGCCTTCTCTGCTTCTGCGACTGAGTGGCAAGCGCCAGTGATACCTACCGCCGCTTGATTACAGAAAGCATCGATCGCCGATACGCTGCCGGGCTTTAGGTCATGATCGCGGCTGCTCTCCGCTGCGATCCCCCTCAGTTCTGCCGGGCACGAAAACGAGATATTCCGCGTTTCATTTACGTGTCTCTCTCACAGAGCAGGGCAGAGACCAATGCCCGTGAGGGCGGGCTCTGCTTCAAGCCCTCCTTCACATGAAATCCGGCAGAAACCTCAACCCTAGAATTAACTTGAAGCGTCACGCGCAGCCTCGGGCGGAGCGTGTTACGGTTTATGCAAAGTGAACGAATGTCCATGTGAAGACACCGGAGGACACGTGTAATTTAACATTATCATCCGCGTGTAAACTAAAGGAAGCACCCCGCCCAATATATTGCCATAGGGCACAGGCTGCTCAACCCGTTATCTTTATTTTTTTTTCTTCCCATAACCGGATTAAATCCTGCTGCACGCGCACGCGCTCATCTCCACTGCAGCAGCTTTCGCTGAGCGTGACAGCGCCGACAGGTTCATTGGTTAATCGGCGCGTTAGCGTTATGGTATGGAGCATGCATTTAACAGCTGCCACGGTGTGCTCACTTGGTCCAGGAGATGAAATGCCAGCGGCACAGTCGCGACACCGGCAGGATGCACCAAATGTCACTAACGCAGCAGAACGCAGGTGCACTGAGCACTTCAGCCTGAGCCCAGCCTAATGCAGAATTTGCCCTTCGATGAGCGGTTTATCCAGTGGTTTTCCGCAGGTTTCTCATCAACAGCTTCATTTATGCGTGGCAACTCAAACAGACCAGGCTAAAATTGCCCACTGGTTGCCTGGATACAGCCAGTTGGCTGTATTTGCTCAAGGGCTGAAATGTTTGATGATCCTCTAAACGGATACACGAAGGCACAGACATGCAGTCAGTCAAGCAACAAAAGACTGTATATACGTATCAATATATTTTAAATATAAGCCTGGAGATTTGCGATTACAATGTGAGATGTGGGATTCAGTGACATCAAGTAGGCCAATAAGTTCATCTCAGAATGTGCAATACAACGATTATGTAGGCAACATAAAGGCTAATGAGCATAGGAACCAAATGCAATACGTTTTCATTGTCCAACACTTCCACATAGTCTCACAACCATATTCTCTCTATACAACTCACTATAACCTATATTATGTATATGTGGATATGAATACCTATGGCATCCTCTTCTTTTATTCATTTATTTATGGTCTTTCTTGATAAATTACATTTTGGTACTTTTAAATTTTACATGTATAGGCTGTTTGGGTATTTTTATATTGTTGTTTATTTATCTCTGACTTTTATTGTCAGGAACAGGTTCTCTTGAGTTTTGAGATTCAAATGTCAATGTTGCTTTTGGTGTAATCCACTATAGAGGGCATTATTAACTTTTATTAACAATTTCTGATTTAGCATGTGTTGGACTGCTACTGAATGCAAGAACATAATATAACCTGATACCAAAAATGCTGTAAAGAAGTCACAGCAGATCAGTGCTAACATTTTATGAGCCAGATTGTAAAGTGACTTGTCACATGCCTGTTTTATTGTTATAGTTCACCTCCAAACTGGTATTACAATGTTTCATCTCTCTGGTTTGCTGTGTTCATAGCATTTTCTTGCAAGAAATAAAATAAGCAGCATCCTCATTCTGTAATGTTTGCAACTGAGATGGAATGTATTCATGTCTGCCGATTTAAAAGTAATCCATCAACTCAAAGTAGACAGGTCAATATATATATCTTTTTTTATCATCTGTAATCTATGTTATTCATTTCACAATATGCTCTAATGTTTACAGAATATTCGTTTCAATTTTCTGCAACAAAGTCGTGAAAACTGTGGCTTGACTGGTGTGTGTGATAGAAATCTTCACCAGTCACCAAACTGCCTCCAAGCCCACAACCTGCAACTATCACTTGTTCACATGTTCAGCAGGGCTGTCAACTATAAGGAACAAGCACATTTCGCAACCACATCATTGCATCTTTGCAAAAATGAAAAGTGACTAATGATAACAGCTGTTTTGGTCTCCAGCCAGGAGAAGCAGAAGTAGCAGTCACAGGACGATGCGTCGTATCTGTAATGTTGAAACAATGCAGGTCAAGTCATGTAAAAGAGGTCAAAATTCAAACTGGACATTGTGTCAGTCAGCTGTCAGTTTCGCCTGGTCAGCAATTGTTTACATGGATTTATGGTCAACAATGTAACTTGACTCTTACTTTTGTGTTATGATGTATAAATGTGTAACTATTTGTTTAAGTACAACAAATGGTAGTGGTTTTCATGATTGCGATGACTTTGCTCAGCATATGCAGCATGCCTGTAATTAATATTTGTACACGTAAATATTAACATTCCTCATTAATAGACATGCCATATTTACTAAATGTGTTAAGTAAAGTAAGTGGAATGTATTGAACTGTTCAAGAGGCCACATTATTGAGGGGTAATGTGGGTACTGTAACATGTTTTCTGGGCATTTCCGGATTTTGAAGAGCGTAAACCACGCCATCTACTGACTGTTTTTAGTGGCTACAACTGCAAACTCAGCAGAGGCTATTTGAATTTAATTTGGATTTTCCTGTTACTATTGAGGTGCGGGGGGCTGGAGCCAATCCCAGCTATCATTGGGGCAGTATGGTTAATGAATGAATGAATATTGAGGTGCAAGTGCGACACAGAAAATCGGGTTTTGAAAAGCAAGACTGAACTAGAAAAAAAAATTGCATTTCCTGCAGAAAATGCGTGTGAATGCTGAAGCTGAAAGGCTGCCGCTAAACTGGATAGCTGGCTGGAAATGTTCAATAATCCTCAAAATGTATGAATGATGTGGAAGGTTTTAATATTTGTTGAAAAGCTTGCGCTAAACTGGATTAAACCTTAAATAGCTCAACATTGTTACATTTCTACAGAAAGAGAATAATAACGTCTGACTGATGTGGAAGATGACGCAGGTGACGGAGCTGCACTCTCTGATCTTCATTTCCACTTTGAGTCCATCAGCGCTGAAGATGGTTCAGAGGTAAAGACTCCGGCTAGACATCCGGCAACGCGGGGTCGAATCCCGGCGGAAGCAACAAGGTAGGAGCGATTGTGACTAAGTCACAGTTTGGAATCAAACGAACGGTGGTACAATGTTCAAAGGTGTAAAATCAACAACACGGTCAACAACATGGTCAAATATACAACAACAAGGTCAAATACAATACAAAACAACAACAAGGTCAAATACAATACAAAACAACAAGGTCAAATACAATGCAAAACAACAACAAGGTCAAATACAAAACAACAACAAGGTCAAATACAACACAAAACAAGGTCAAAAACTAAAAACATCAAAACACAACATACTAAAAACAAATTTAAATTTTAATGCAAATTTTTTTATGAAACTGGACAAACCAAAGCAAGGAAGCAAATAAAATACCCCGCTCCAAGGATGTTTATCTACAAACTGATGGCAAAATGATCTCTGTGGAGTGAAAACTGGGGACGTGAGAGCAGTTTTGGCAGAACATTTTGAGGTGGTTTCACAGCAGCCTGTCACTCGGCTGTGACATCACGCACTCTGGCTTAGCTCCACCCACCACATACACACTCATGTAACACTCTCAGCTCCACCCACCACATACACACACTCCATAACCATAACTGTGATGAGTCAAAAGCTGTTCAGACTGTACAGTAGTTTACACTATGTCTATTGTGGCACAATTCTTACTTCTGCCTTGAATATGAAAGTATGTTTCCATGAAGTGTACTGTATTAAATATAGGACAACACAGGCAGAAATCTTCTTGCAGCTTTCACTTGGATTTAACTACAAATGAAGAGAATGGGACACTATCCCGTTTTCCCAGCAACAGCCTGAGAATAGTCACCTTGACTAAGGCCTGGATTAATTATTGGACCGCCTTGAAGGGTGAAGAGACACAGATAATGCATTAGGGAGCTGTTTGTCTTGGGTGAGCGCTGTACAAATGTTACAGCATTCACTCACCCACTGAAGTCATGGGATGGGGATTTAATCAGCACTTATTTTTTCCATTACAGATGCAAGTTAGTTGGGCTCATAATGGTCAAAACCTTCAGTAATCTATCATCTCCATTTCATACTACTTTACACTTCCACTATTAGACATGTATTTTTCCCTCTTTGAGCTATAGTTAGATAAGTTAATTTGCATAAAAGCATAACCAGCAAAAGAAATAAGTGAATTGTATTAATGACCTAAAACACTTGGTAAAAGCCATCCACCTCCCTTATAGGGAGACTTGGAAAAGCCAAAAGCTTGCACTTCGAAAAAGAAAAGTCTCCAAACTTATTTATTAAACCAAAACCTTTAATCAGAGAATAAACAAAAACAAATGACAAAAGTTGAGGAATTGAGAACAAAGAGTCCAGAAGAAAAGCCGGTCATCAGCTCTCCAGCATCAGTCTGCTGCTTCTGGCCTCGGCGGGTCTCCAGCTGAGCTCAGCGGTCCGAGTGTGGGCAACATGTGCGGTCACAGCCGTGGCGGAGAGGACAGTTTACTTAGACCTCTGCCTCATCTTTCTCCTTTTGCGCTTCAGCCTGCAAAGTTAAAAAAAAAAAAAAAGCCAGTCAGCCGAAAATCCTGACATGGTTTTAAAAGGTTCACGTGACGTTGCTGCACGACTGCAAAACACGCGCTATACAGTCTTACCTGCGCATGCGCTTCTTTCTCCACTGTGAACGACAAAAGACATCGTTAAAATTACGCTGTCGTTTGACTCATGCAGTTCCGAAAACACACACGACGCGCTCGACTTAACTGACGTGAACATACACACATGACAAGACACGAGTATTACAGCTTAATGCTAATAAACGTGCTATGCTACAGCGCGTCGAACTGCACAAGCATGCTAGCCAGCTAGCAAATGTTAGCGCCACTGGAAAACTAGTTATTTCACCATACAGACATAAAGCACACACCTTAGCTCTCATGTCGAGGAGGGAAGTCTGAAAACAGAAGGGAAAGTGTGAAATATTAGTTCGATTGATTTAAAAAGGAGATGATTGACTTAGATTCTGAAACACACAGCCGAGTAGACATTCAACATACCGACCGCTAACGAATCGTCTCTATGAAGGACGTCATAGCTAAGCGACGTTAAATTTATATGGGTTGCATACGTCACTTTGATTGGACGGCAGTAAAACATGGGACATGAAGTTTTCAGCATACAGAAAACACTCGGTGATGCAACTGAACCATTGCTGCGGCTTTTTATGTGCCTTCACGCCCCATTGTTCCCGTTTTTATTACAGTATTATTTGCACAGTGCTTTGTAATGCACATACACACATGGGCAAATCTCACAGATCGTTTAATAAACTGATTATATTCAAGTAGATAATTTTACCACATAAATGATGTACATGTGATACAGGTCACACATTGCTCCTGTATCCACTGGGCCCCAGCTACCATTAAGAGCACTGACGTCACGTCCTCAGTATTTATATGCACCGATCAGCCACAGCATGGTGACAGCACTGACCCTATGCAGCCCCTGGGCCTTGGCCCTGGTCAGTTGCTCACATCGCTTGCCCATTTTTCCTGGGGAGCTTAAAATATGTACAAATAATTTATATATAACCTACAGTATTTAAACCAATACATTTTCACTACTTTTAGACCAGCAAAAAAATTAGCACCTTGCTTCATAATTTGTCTCCCAAAAATGATATTCGTGCAGTGGTGAAGACTTTGAAGTTGCATTTAGACGATAATGTTGGACATGTTAAAGTGATACAGGAGCAATGACCTGAGTATTTCTAAAATCCATCTAGAGTCATTTTTGTACCAAGCAAATACGCTTGTTTAACCATGAGTTTGCATTTCTTTAAAGGTTGTCATTCAACTGATGGTGGCGGACGATTTTGATAAATGTGATGCAAAGAGAGTAGAATAACTCAAGAAGGGTGATTAACGTCCAAAACCATGATAAACACACATCGAGGACAATCAGCTGAACTTGCACACGATCTAAAAACACAACCACACAAATGACGTCAGGTGGCTTTTAATGTTTCCAAAAATAGTCTCTGAAACTGGGATTTGTTTTACAAAAGCATCCATATATCTTAACAGGTATGGACTTCTTATGTAAACACAGACTGTGATGGTGGCACCAGAAGACTGAATGCTGGACCCTTGGCAGGAGTTAGGCCATCCACAACTGAGAAAAAAATAAAATTATTTTTTATTTACTAGTTAAATTTACCAACCTGTAGGTCTTACAATGTCAGGTTTAGAAGTTGTTAGCTGATTAACTTACAGTAGATGCCTAGAAGTATACGCAATGTACTAGTAGACGAACCTAAGCAAGAGCAGTATAAATGCAGTAATTATGCAGAAAAGTAATGATGTCTAATGATCTCATGCTTACAACTTGTGTGAATGTCATATGACACCAGGGCTCACGACAGGTGTTACACATTTCTGCCCACGACAAGTTAACACTCTTTTCAAAAGGCATGGCTATAGGTTTATGACCTCAAGCAACTTATCTAAATGACACTGACACTGTATAGTGCATTCATCATCCTTGGCGCTCTGTCAAACTCATATTTCCCATATCTTTCACTACAGTGATTGTGGCGAAAGGGAGGAAGGCTCAAGGTCAGTCGAATGGTTAAAGGTTCCAGTGAGTATATGCCCTTGCACAAACTACCCTCTTTTTAAGCAGAATTGTGTCCACACAGAAGGCTGTCTTGAGGACAGTGAGATTTATTAGGGACGTGCGTGTATGTTTTAGGTGGATTGACAAAATTTAGGAGCAGCATCATCCCAGACTGACATCAGTTAGATTCAGAGGTATTCACAGCGGCTATGCCCGCAAGTGCCTCAGACAGCTGGGACAGAAGGATTTGCGACGTCTGTTCTTTGGGTCATCAGATGTCTGTCAGAACTGCTTGTGGAGAGAAATCTATTCTGCAGCTTCAGTCTCCATTGCCTGTCCTGTTGCACACTCAACAGTCTTTGAGGCCTTTAAAAGAAAAGAAATGGGGAAAAAAAGAGGCAAGATTGAAATTAGAGGAAATGTTTGGAACCTGTAATCTTATATCATAAAAACACACTGCCCTGCAGCTCACCTTCTTTTTCTTCTTCTTCTGAGTCTTGCGGCTGGCTGAGCTTTGAAGCAAAGCCTTTAAGGAAAAAAAAGACAATTACTTTCATAACCTCATGAGGTACAGCACCCGATACAATAACACATGATGGCTTTGATGACGATAAGTCAGCTAACAGCATGCTACAACGTTCCTATTAGTCTAAATCTAAGAGGATGCAATAGCCCATCCATCAAACACATTTTACCTTCAGCTCTGGGTCCTCCACTTCATGCTCGGACTTGTAGAGTTCAGGCTCAAAGAGGCTGTTTGTGATTCGCAGAGGTCCATTGGCCATGAGCAGCACGGTGAACTTGAACTGGGCAACAAATTCACCTGGACATAGATGAGGTTGAAAGTTGCATTAATCAGTCCCAGTAGGTGTACCTTTTGGCCATCAAATGTTCAAGTTAACAGGGACAAAGTGGTTAATGAACAAGGAGGCTTTGGGTTTTGTTTTTTTTGACAGTGCAACTGTCGGTCTGAACACGGTCTTAAGTCCTAGATGGAACACTTATTATTTACTGAGGTATGTCTTCTGGCAGATAAAATATAAATATATTTGTCAGTCACAGGTTGTCATTTTTGAGGCCTGAGGGCAACACGCCAGAGAAGAGTGTGCGAGAGCAGAGTGGCGTGCTGCTGCAAATGCTATTCATTTGTGGAGACTGATGGACAATGAATGATAACACTCAAATATTTTGGATTAGGTTCTGTCTGCATGTATTGGTTAACCTAAATTAACTAAAACCAACCACGCTCAGTGTGTGGTTAACACGAGAAGAGGAGCTTTAGGTACATGTGAAGGCTACAAAGAGCTCAGAGAAACTTTCCTATAAACAGACCTACAAGATATTGTCATGGTCGCCTCATTGTTCCACTCACCTTCTTTCTCATGCAGCACGTTGAATGGCTGCAGCAGCTCATGTTTGGCACACTCCACCACGCCCAACCTGGCCTTGCCTTCATCCTCAAAAGCTCTGGGGAGACAAACAAAGAGGAAAACAAAAATGAGGGGGTGGAAGATAAAATGAAAAAAAAAAATTAGATTTAAATGATGCTACCTCAGAGTGAAAGGCATCGTATCGAAGCGTCTCTCCATCTCACTGAAGAATGTCCGAGATGTCTTCATCTTTAAGCCGTACACCTTGTTGGGGTCTCGTTTGTAAACGGTGGTCCTCTGACCTCCATCCTTTGCCTGAATTTCAAAACAAAACATATATTCTAAATTCCTTGCTTGATGGAATTTTTAAAACTATGCGGAAAACTAAATTTATGGCCAAATTTTCTCTCACCTTCCCTTCTCCAGTACTGATGAGCACATCCACTGCATATACCTCATGCACCTCAAACTCAGCCTTCTCATGGTCCTTTCTACAAAAACAAAGTGACAAGATCAGCCACTGATTAAACACTCAACAGGTAAGTGGCAAGACGCACGTGCTGAGTGAACTCACTTTTGCTGGTCCGTTGGGTTTTGGATAATAGTTTTCTCCCCATCAATCACATGTTGTTTGAGCTGATGGGACAGCATGCCTGCACAAATTGAAGGAATAAACTGAGTCAAGCATATCAAATTACATTTGACAAATGTACACCATTGAAATAATGGAGCTTGAAGGTGCCAAATGTTCACAAACACTCACCCTCAATAGGGGAGCACTTGAATGACTTTGCAATCTTGTTCCAGGCTTCTGTGACCTGTGTGTTCTGATGTAGGAGACATAACAATGTTTATTAGATGAGGTGTGAACAGCTGGTCATGTCAGTGGTCATGGTGGGAATGTTTTACCTGGTTTCCTGGCTTAACGAGACGCAGAGCGGCCTCAGCACAGAGGTGAGCTGCTTTGATAACGTCAGCCTTCCGCCCTGTCAGTGGATTGTCCTGAAGCGACACAGGGGGAATGTTTGACGAGTTACAAGAGATGAAACAACAAAGTGTTACAAGCTGTTAATGGTGTGACTACCAGTGACCAAGTAAATTACACCCCATCAATGAGGGCTACAGTGCAGGTACAATTCATTCCAACAGTGATGACATACCTTGGTCACTCCAACAATGAAGCTGTGAGCCACATTTGAGATGAAGCCATCAACATGCACGCCCAGATCACTGTGAACAAGCAGAACAGGGAAACATGAGGCAGAGTATCAACGGCAAATTTATTATAAACTATACGTTCGGCAACTTACATTTTGATAAGGTCCCCATCCTTCAGGATGACATCAGGGTCGCTCTTCAGCGGGGAGTAATGGCATACACAGTTGTTAACGGACACGCACGTAGGAAAGGCGCTACCTGCGAAAGAAAGAGTGAATGAGGGAGTGCCGCTTCAGAGACGCTGATGGTGACTGATGAAATGCAACAAAAGACTTACCTTTCTTCATGTCTTTTTCCTTCTTGAAGATTTTCCCAGTTTCTGCCATGATGAATGCATCTCCCTTTTCACATAAGCTGAGCACGGAGACTCCAGCCATAGCTGCCCCAACTACTGCCTTCAGAGCCTCTGCAGGACAAGACATGAAATGCTTTGTCAGTAACAAAGTGTATATACTTGTATTATACTCTATATATTATACTATAATATTTGGCTGCAACTAACCATTATTTTCATTATTGATTAATCTGTTGACCGTTTCCTGGGCTGGTCGAATCATTGTATGTCTGACACCCCTTTCCAAAACGCATTTATTAACTTCATGTCCACTGAAGCAAATAATTGTGTAAATATTTCAGCACTGTTATTATTGGTACTTTTTATTCTGATTAAATTAACAGGTGCCAGACAGGATGGACATGAAGAATGACTCATTAGACTGTGAACAACTCATTTGATTACGAATAAGCAGATGTTACGTTCGCTAGAAAATTTAAATTGGACAGATGGTCTGACAGCTGTAGATCAATATATCATTTACTAAGAATTTGAGGAGCTGATTCCCTAGCACCACTAATCCTCATCTGAGATTAGTTTAGATCAAATTAACTACGGTAGTTATTTTGTGTTTGAAGATTTTACTATATGCATTTAAAGGTTACAGGTCACCTGTTCAATGTCCACTGGATAAATTATGGCCAAACATAAATACTGTAGCTGGACTGGGCCACTGACAGGTGTGAATGAGTGCAACCTGAGTGTGTGAAAGAGGGCAGTGTGTGCACGCTTAGCAATAGCAATAGACTCAAAGTACTGGTGAAATTAACTTTTGATGCTTTTAGGTTTGTTAAGATTTAGATTAAATGTATTTATTTATTTATATTAAAAACAACTCCCAATTATGGAATGATACTAATGATGTTGTGTGCATTGTGCCCTTGAAACTACATCGCATATTATATTTACTTAATAACATGATGTCAAGTTTATGCTCCATGTTGGTGTTTGAGAGTGTTTTCATTCTTCGAAATGCAATCCATTATTTATGCTTGACCTCATTTAACATGGAGTACCTGGTGTATTAATTAGCTTCTCCCTACTGATTATGGCTTTGAATTACACCATTTAAGATCTTCAGTCTCCTCTTATGATAAGTTTAAATTGTCTCGATTTGAATTAGTTGTAGGTATACATTTACATGTCAGCTACTCACTCGGAACAACCTGGTATTGTCATTAAAATTTCGTAGCCTGCTTGTCATTGTTATCTGTTACGTTAGCAGTTACAGCTAGCTAACGCTTGCTAGGAAGGTAGCTCAGCCACAAAGCTAGCTTGCTAGCTCACCCGGCTAACGTGACAGCAACGTGACGGGAACCAAAAACGAGCTGCTATAAAGAAAAGCTCTGCCTACATATATATCAAGCTCTATGCGGCATTCATATTAGACAAGGGCCCGCTTTCTACTATGATCTGCCGTTGGTATTGCTGCGGCACATGGCACACAGCTGCAGCCTGGGTATGACTAGCCGACACTGCTAGCTAACATTAGAGGGGTCCTGATACTTATGGACTGTTGGGTCAAAACGGCACGTTAACGCTGCATTTTACTTACGATTCGCAATCTCGGCCCCCATCTTATACTTGGTGACCACCAAATCATCAGCGATGGTCTGCTCCTGTGTCTCGTCATCTCCAGACATGTTGGCTGTCTGTCCGCGAACTCAAGAGTAACTTTTTTTTTTCTCCCCCCGGCGAGTGTCAGTCAGTCACAGGCTGAACCACGCTGCTCCCTGCGCCGGCCCGCCCGACTTCGGTTGGCAGCCCACGGTCGCTAGATCCCGCCTGCTGCCAAAGACACACTCTGCAGTCAGGATAGTTCACGGCCCAGCTTGGTGCGTCGAGTGTAATGCCCGAAAAAGGCAGGGGGGGATATTTAAAATCATGTCGGCATATATAATTAGACTATGAAAGAGTAGTCAGAGCCAACAGGATAGTCTGCTAATATACAGCTGCTAATCTATCCCTGTTTTTATTATATTTAAAAAAAAAAAAAAAAAGCAAGGCTTGCAGAACACAAAATGGCTGGTTGATCAAATAAAGGGCACACAGTAAGTGGATGCATTGTGAAAGTCTTATGTCTTTGTTTCAATATTTTAGAGACGCTGTTACGGACAAAATATAAATAATAAGTATGGGGAAGATTTGGAAAATATGGAAATGTAAATATGAAATATATCAAACCAACCTATTCATCATAGGATGGATGATTAAGTTTGTAGAGTTCACGTGTCATTGTTGCGATGAAGTGCATGAATGCATTTCTCATCTAAGGACATTTCAAAAGGACTTGCTAAATGCGTTTAATTCATTTACGCAATTATTTTGTGGTAAACCTATTATTAGCCCATAAACTGGATATGATCGAAAACGGAAATACGCTGAGTGAGTCACTCACTTCTCCGATAATCTCTGATCTGCCTCTGATCTCTGATCTGCCTCTGACCAAATCACGCGCGAGTGCCACCGATGCGTTCACGTGCCTCCGTCAATTTTCTGCTGTTCATAGTGACCGAGTAGAAGCTGGAGATGTGCAAAATAGCAGTTTTTCGGTTTATATATCACGTTGCAACAGAACAATACAATTATTTTATTTAATAGGCACACTGTAAAACAATGTAAAAGGACTGTTCTACACAAATCAACGACACAAGTGCTTGATATTTGCAAAATAATCACATTATTCATTCATGTTATGATGCACAAAAAGACTGCTCTACAAAAATAGGACACTGTCACCTCATCGTACAAATTACCCGTGTATTGTAACAATGAAGCATTCAATGTGGCAAACACCACATGTTTTGCCTGCTACAGTATAACTATATAACCTAGTGTAGTATAACTTTTGTGACTGACAAATAAATGTCTAATTTATGTAAAATGAGATTCAAGTGTGTATTTATTTTATTACTTTTATCTTTCAAAGGTTGTTGGATGCTGGGACTCAAAGAAAAGAGCTGGAAAAGATTACATAACTACCCAAATTCATGACAAAAACTACGGTTACCATTTCTGTGTCCCAGTCCTCATTATTAGGTGCGTACAGCATCTGGCTTGAGGAACAGTCTGCTGTGCCAGTAGTCTGGGTTGTCAAATGATGTGTTGCTGCCAGGCTCCCCCCTGCCAGCACACACCTTGATGTATCCCCTGATCCCTGCACACCTGCCGCTGACCCTCTCCTCAGAAACGCCCCTCCCCTTCACTGGGAGGTTCTGGTAGTCTGCCTGCTCCCACCCACTGGGCACCACTCCAAGTCTGGTCATCTCCTCATACTCCTCCACCTTTTCTCCCCCAGCTGCGAGCACATCTGGCCTGGGCATGACCATACCACTCAGGTTCCCCTGAAATGTGGGTTGTTTGTTTGTGTTGTGGCACTTCTCCTCCTCCTCTTCCTCTTCATGCTCTTTTTTCGCCACCTCCACTATTTGGTCTGCTTCCTCTATCTCCGCTGCACTCTTTGCAGATGATTGACTCCCACGTCTCTCCCATGCTGGATCCTCTCCCTCCGCAGAGACGGAACGCCTGATGTCCATGTATTCATATCTGCCTATCGCTTGGGATGCCTCTCCTTGGTCATCAACAGCTCTGATCCTACTAGCAGAGGGGGCCTCTGTGAGCTGATGTTTCTCTGTGGAGTCTCTTTGCTCTGCAACACTTCCTTCACAATCTTCATCTCCTTGCTTACTCCTCACAGCTGAGATTGTTGTCAGAGTTTCCACATGTGCTGTGTCCTCTACATTTATTGGATCCATGAGGGTTGGAGAGGGCAAAGGCGAGGTTTTACGACAAAGTGTCACCGAAGGGGCATCAGTCTGTGATAAGACGCTGCTGGTCGAGCAAGGAGTAGCGCCAGGCTCTTTGCTCATAATTTCATACTCCTGGGAGGGGTTTATCACCATCAGAGATGGATTATTCTTGAGTCTTGAGTTTCTTCGCCCAGAAGGAGAGACCATGCACACTGACAGAATGTGTAGAGGGAAGAAGAATGGGGGAAGAAGCCTTGATTATGCATTGTTAATGCTATAATTTGCCAATAATTTTCAAAAGGCAACAAAACAGTCAAATCAAATAATATGATAAGTCAGCAAGCTCCCTTCTTAGTGCAGATAAATTACCTCTCTCTGGAGTAACAGGTGACCCAGCCAGGACATAGCCATGATGGTCCACGTCCTCCTCTTCCTCTGATGTCCACACCTTATATGAGGATGGACTCGATGCTGTTGAGAGTTTCCTGTGCCGACTGATGGAGGTACGAGGATTTCCCCTCTCGGAGCCAAACCTGGCCCTGTGAAGACTCCCGCTCTGTAAACCTTCATCACGCAGCTCTGCCTCTCTGCCACTCGCCCTGATCCCCGACCTTTCGGGCAGCATATGCACCGAGCTCAGTTGAGACCTCTGAAGCCACAGCTGAGATAGAAAAGCATAGACATAAACTGATGCAGTCAGCTCATGAAAATGAATCCTATTATTTTTAAACGAGACCAGTGGTATCGGAATGACACATTTTAATGTGTCTCACTTCCTGAGGTAATGATTTAGTGGTAGTAACATAGATTTGAATACAGCTATTAGCAAAGTGTAGTAATAACGTTGATTAAAGTGAAGCTGTCAGGGTTTTATAGCTATCTACTTTATCACCTGTGCAATGCAGGCATCAAATGGCATTAGTCTTGCAGCGTGGGAATGTGTTTGTTTGTATGCATTTGTGTGAACGTGTGAGTCTGTATCACCTGGCGGATGCTGTCCACAGGGCTGGGGGTCATTGGTAAGTATCCAATAGGTCCGGCCTGAGAGGTGCCACTCTACAAATCGGGGAAGAAAATGTGTTATGTGCCAGATCCTTTGCCTCTGATCCAGTCACAATGGTCATACAATGTATCAAATCTAAAGTGTATTTCATTACCCTGTAAGAATTAATCCTTGAACGAGACAGACTCCAAGATGGAGAGTGTTGGAGAGGAGGAGTAGTCAAACCATTCTCCAGTCCCTCCTCATCTTGGTCTTCCAAATCTGCCTCCAGAAGCCCTCGCTCTGATTCTCTTCGATGGATCTCTACTGAGGTTGTTTCTGCTCCTTCCAACTACAGAATGACATGGACGTACAGGGGTTAAGGGCCAAGCAAACAGCCAGTGGACTTTGCTGTAAAATAAATGATCATGGTAGCCTCACCTTGATGACAAGATATCTAGGTGGGTCCCTTGCCATGCGAGTGAAGTCACTGGCCAGCTCTTTGAAGGTCGGCCTTATATTTTCATCAATCATCCAGCCTGAAGAGAAGAACTAAAACAAATCAGATCTTTGTGTGTTGGTGTGTTGTGTTGCTGGTGCAATTTCTTATCACACTTACATTTAACCATAACCATGTAGACATCTATGGTACAGATGTGGGGCTGTGACAGCCGTTCGCCCTTCTCCAGCAGACTCGGCACTTCTTGAGGCTGCACAGACGCATATGGCTCCGCCCCAAATGACATCATCTCCCACACTGTCACCCCTGTCCGGGAAGAGAGACGCCACAAGAGGAAAGTTAATTTATGGGCACATACTGTAAAACACTACACACTCTCACACAAACACACAGCCTCTTACCATAACTCCAAACGTCACTTTGATGAGTGTATCTTCGAAACATGATGCTTTCAAGTGCCATCCATTTTATGGGTGTCTGGATTATGAGACAAATTGCAGACAAGCCATACAGATTGATTCCATTACTGGAAGAGACAGTGAAAACCTCTTAACTGTAACTTTACAATTCCCGGTGTGTCTCCAGCTGAATGAGTCATAACAACCTTAGTGTCAGTGTAGACGTATTTCTTGTCGTCGGGATAAAGGAGGTCTGCTACACCGTAATCAGAGATCTGGACCTGGTAGTCGTTCTTCAGCAGGATGTTGCGGGCTGCCAAGTTCCTGTGGATCATGAGGTGCTCCTCCAGGTAGTACATGCCCTGAGGGACAAACATGTATATCCTTTATATACTCTGACAGCTTATACAAAACATTTGGTTGCTCAAAAGAATCTGTAATTCCAGCTACACTCACTTTAGCAATCTGCACACACCAGTTGAGCAGGCGTTGGGGGTCCAAGTTGTTCTTGTGGTGCCTGATGTGTTCCAGTAAGGAGCCCTGTGAGCTAAGCTGGGTCACCAGTTGCAGACTGGGACCTGGACAAATGCCCAGCAGCCTAACGATATAGGGATGGTCCAGGCTGCCCATGGCCAGCATATGCTACACAGAGAGCAAGTTGTCAATATACTTTTTTAACAATTTTATAATACCGATATTGATCTTGTGAGATACAGAGATACATTTGTATGAACAAATGCTCACAATGACAAGTTATGGACATCATTGTAATTACAAAAACATTTGTCTTTTCCATCTCATCATATTCTCTATTATGTCACACAAATTGCTATATTTGGATGTTTTAACTTCTCCCAAAAGTGTAAGAAGCTCAGATTCTCACATCAGTGATCTCAGTGAAGGTCTGTCGGCCTGAGCTATCCTGGATGGTCTTAATGGCCACGGGGATCTTCACTGTCTCTCCCTCTGGAGTCCAAAATCCCTTAAACACAATTAAATGCTCAGCAGCAGTCACATCATTTCACACAAGTCTGTGAAACTTGTATAATCTACAATAACACAAAAACCAGTGGGTAATCAGTGGATGTCCAAAGAGACAAAGACATTGATAAATACCTTGTTCACTGTCCCAAAAACTCCAGAGCCAAGGGCTTTGATTTTTCTTAGCTCCGAGGGCCTCAGGATGCGGGCATGAACCTTGGTACCTTTCTCTCCGGGACCCAGTGGCTCAAAGCTCTGCCAAAAGAAACAAGAATTATTCCCACATTTCCCCCTCTACAAATGCATGCAGGAGGCAGCAAAGGCAGGTTATAGCAGCTCACAAGGTTGGATGATCTCTGAAGTCTCACCTCTCCGCTCTCCAGGTACCTCCTCATGGCTCTCTTGCGACGGATGGCCAGGCCTCTGTGGTACAACACGCCCAGGAAAAACAACACCAGGCAGAAAATCAAGCCAGCGGGGACACCTAAAGCTATGCCTGTGATCTGACCACTGCAGAGAGAAGCAGAGAGCGATGCTAGTGTGAAGAAACAAGGTGAAAAGATCCGAGACAGAGATAAGAAGGGTTACAGATGTGCAGCACTTTTTTGTAATGTTTTCACATTCATTTGACCAATAGCCCACACTATCCCATGTATCACAACGAGCTGAGACATCACACACGTTGCAGTGTAGTGTTTTATATTCACCAGCAGGGGAAACACTCACCTACTAGCTGCCAGCCTGGCTGCCTCTAAACATTCATTTACTCCTGGGCCCAAGCATCTGCAACACATAAACACATCATCTTCAACATTCATCAATGTAATTATTATTATGTCTGTGGATGGACACATGAAAATACACTCATATGCTTTGAGTCCAGTCTCACCCCTGTGTGCAGTTGTGGTGACACGGTTCGCAGTGACCCTCCCTGTTGGGGTATTTGAAGATCAGTCCCCTCTGACCGTCATTCACTCCAGCGGGGCAAGAGGACATGCAGTAAGGACCATCTCGAAGATTGGCACACGTCACACACTTGTCTGCGCCCTACCGAAGAGAGAAAGGCAGAAAAATATGGCAGAAATTGAGATAGCATGAGAGAGATTATCTGTAATAACTCTATGGGGAGGCACTGTAACTTGTAATGAATCAAAACATATGACAAGGAAGAGCCTTTGTGTAGTACTTCTAGCGTGATTCCAGCACAGAATGCATTTAAACCATTAGCTACTGTATATAATTAGTTAAGCAATGGGCAAGAAGTGGCAGAGTGTCAGTACTTAATTTCTTAATGGAAGAAAGCAACAACTTTGCCAGCATGTTACTGAGGTTCTTGTGGATTTTACATTGAGCAGAAGGTGTCGCAAGGACGTCAAAGAAGAAGTTGTTTGAGAGATACAAATTAGATGGTTATGGTGTAAATGTTCTGCTAATGCAGGGTAAACAGCAACTCATGTCTAGACTGACAGTCTTAATATGACAGTAGCAAGGGTGTAGGCTTGGGTTCAGAGGTGGGGAGACACAGTAAAACAAACCAAAACTGTAAAAAACAAAAAGGGGAGGGCACAAAAATATGATTTGACAATTGAGGGTGAGATATGCCCCCATGTTCAGTGGAAATTATGCCCTTGAACTGAGGTAAACGTATGACTGTAGACAAAGGAAAAAATATCAGTGAGGTGGGACATATTTTATGTTTTGTTTTAGGGTCTTGCCCCACAAAAATATTATGAGTGGGTAAATTACCAAATGCAAGCCAGAATTAATACAATGGCAACAGTGTACTATCATAGGAAGTGATTACCAGTCCAGTACAGCTGGTTTTCCCACTCTGAGTCTTACACTCTGGATGGCAGGTGACACACTCGCCATGAGGCCCCACAAATTCCCTTGGCGCTCTGGGGACACAACATAAAAAAATATATATAGTAAGATAAAATGAAAAACTTCCACCCACAAAGAACATCAGTAAAAATATCAACACACACCTATTGCAACTTACTGACCCAGTGAAAAAGTTACAGCTGCCCACACATGTGCCATCTCGGCTGTAGTTCCTACAGGAGAGACACTGGCCGGGCCCCGGGCCCCAGCAACCTGAGTCTGAACACAGCGGGTCACACACGTGGCCTTCTGCATCTGCACACACAACAATATAAGAATAGTAACAGGAAACTGCTGCAGCAATACATTATGTATTTTTACATTTCACTCAAATCAATAAAATTGCAATATTGAAGAAGATGATGTGGGAAACAGTTTTATGACCATAGCACATGTAATATATCAATAATGGGACAGATAAAGGTATACCGTATACTAATGTTTGTTAATTTCAAAAGATAACAAAAGATAACAAATCCAATGTTTGGTTTGGTTTATGGTGTTTCTCTCTTGTCAGACCCCGAGCTCGCCTCACCACACTCTGCCAGCGGCCTGTTGTTGTTGAGGTTGTTGACTCGTACTCTGCGACCTCTGAACAGCTGCGTCCAGTTTACAGCGTGGTAGTAACAGAGGTTGGCATTCTGACTGATGTACACACTGCCATCACTGATCTCCCGGAGAGAGTGCAGACCCAGTGAGGTAAGCGTGGGGATGCGCATCACCATCAGAGAAAAACGTCTTTGGTTGGAGGGTTGGGGGACGGAGGGACAAAAGGAACAAAAACATTTAGGTTAGTTGGAGAAAGATTTAAACTAGAGCAAGTGTCAAAGAATATGTAACACTGATTTGTATCTGCAGATCACATTTTAGGTCTAAGTCAAATGGCATGCTGCAGCTTATAGGAATCACACACACACACACACACACACACACACACACACAGAGTTCATACCTGTTCACGGCTGAGAGAGGTTAGAAAGTGTCAACACAATGTACAGGGGGCTCGTCATGAGGTGTTAACACAGAGAGCAGCTTAGAAAACTGAGCAGACAGACAGATAGGAGGGTGTAAAGTGTGTGAGAAAGCAGTGATAACACATGGTTATGCAGCAAACTTAACATGTAATACAGACAGATAATAGTTTAGGCAAGAACACAAGCACCAGAACCAGCCTGAGGCATAACGCAGGTTAAATGCAAGTAATATTAAATCATAATGGCGGTTGTACTTTTTAAATAGCTGCTCTTTCCATAAGAAAGAAAATCTTGTTAACATATATATGTATTTTATCAGGTTAATTGCCTTTTACTGATTTAATCTTAGGTTGGATCTACTCCGACTAACACGTTAACAAACATGCCTTACTTGTAGAGCGACCTCCCTTGAATGGTAGTGAGACTTGAAAAAACGGACAGATTATTCAGTTCTTTGGGCCACGACTGGATGTTAAGGATATCTGACAATAAAACACAGTGACAATTTTAAAACTTTGTCACCAAATTGTCACCAGGAAGGTAGGAAATCAATTTAAAGCCTACGCCTCAACAAATTATTGAAAGTATTGCACAGTATTTGCATGTTTAACTTAAAACTGTGCTAAAACATGCAAAACCATTACGAAGCATTATGATCCATTACTGGCATCAACAAATGTTACTGTATATACAAACCTGTTATCTCTCTGACCGTGCGGAACACTTCCAGCTTTTTGGCATCAAGGGGAGGAATATTTTTGAAGTCATCTCTATGAAGAATAAAAACACACATTGTGAACAAGCTAACTGTACGACAATGTACAGTGTGACTCTTCAGGCAGGGGCAGACAATTACCCAAGAATCCCCGTGACCAGGAAGTGAAGGCTGCCCTGGATCTTGGTGCAGTTGATGAAGCTGTCAATGTTGCTGGAGTCCACCGTCTGTCTGTGCTCAGCACCAGTGCCTTCACACACTACAGGGATTAACAAGCGCCATGGTTAGCTCTGATGGCTGACAAATAAACTCAGTGCGCGAAGAGGAAAGTGTTTATTAATGTCAACCTTTTGGGCAGAGTCCACTGCAGAGCTCACACTGCCTCTGGCCTTCTCTCTCCACCTCCATCTTGTCTGGAGGACAAACGCTCACACAGGAGCTACCGTCCACCACAAAATGGGCTACAAGGAGAGGGAAAAGACATACACTGCTGATTAACTTCAGGGGAGACTGGCAACGTTTAAGGCCCAGCATGACATCATGTCTGATATCATTACTTCATGCGTAACAGTGCTGACACCAATATGACACAGGTTAGTTCAAGTTTGCACTTTGCACAAAAAGTAACACGAAAACATGTGGAGTATTTAAGCACACGAGCAAATACAGGCCACTCACTGGGGCACTGGGAGACGCAGATGGATCCGTACTGATATTTGGCATTGGGGTTGGTCTCCATTTGAAACGTCTGCTTGTTATAGATCAGAGTCTGAGGACACTGTGGCACACAGGCTCCAGAGTCGTTGAAATGACGACATGCCTGTACACACACACACACACACACACGTTTACAATTGAGCAATTTATTTAAGAAATGAGATTTGAAAACACTGATATCGCATGTGTCAAGTCCAATATGGGTAACTAAGCAAATAAATCATCTTAAAAGAACCACGGAACCAAGTCATTTCATTCTACAAATCATTTCTCTTTAATATGACTTCTGGCTGCCCTCCAAAATAACACTATGTCTGTCAATTCACCACTTTGGCACAGACTGAAATATCTATAGCTATAGTATGGACTGCCATTAAAGCCTGTACAGACATTTATGGCCCCTAGAGGATGAATGTTTTCCTCTAATGCCACCAAGACAGTGACATTTTTGGTTTTGAATGAAACATCTCGACAGCTATTGGATGGATTGCTGTGAAATGTGGTTCACAGATTCATGCTCCCCCCAGGATGAACTGTAATAATCAATTATTATTATAAATAATTATCCCCTGACTTTTTATGTAGCGCCACCATCGGGTCAATATTTTGTTTTGTCATTTATGGCATTCCCATCAGCCTCGCTGTACTTTGTGTTTAGTGCTAATTTGCAAATGTTAGCATGCTAACACGCTAAACTAAGATGGTAAACATGGTTGACATTATACCTGCTAAACATCAGCATGTTAGAAGTTAGCATTAAGCTCAGAGCATCGCTGTCCCTCGTACAGTTTCATAGCTGCTAACATGGCTGTAGACTCTTAGTCTTGTTTACCCTCCAGGCACCCAGGATTTTAAAGTCAGCTGCCATGAATGATTGTATTGTCAGAAAATCAAACCACAAAAAATAAGCTAATGTCTCAAAGAATAATATCAAATTGTCTCTGAAATATCAGATGCAGCAACAAAGGGTTTTGAAAATAGTTCCTATGCACAGCTGTATTACCATACACTGATAACATAGCAATAAATAAATAGAATGTGTTGAGTGTCCACAGTGAGCAAGTTTCAAGTGTCTGCAAGAGAATTTCCATACCACATTATTGTACTGTAAACCAATAGCTACCTGGAAGATGGGATATATATATAAAGCGTGAGCGTGGTTTGGATAAAATATGGATAAAACCCTCCAATAAAAACCCTAAGAGCTTTGACTTTCAAGTCTGTATCTTACAATAGAATAAAATGTGATTGGAAGCATAGAACTGAGATCAAAAGGCAAAGTAGTTTTCCCATAAATGAGACAAAGCAGTTTGAAAAAGTCTTCTTTTTGTTTCATGTTGTTACTGAAGAACTACTACTTACAAAACAGTCCACGTCCAGTGGGCCTTTACATCCAGCTGCACACTCTATGTGACAGCAGTCCCTGGGGCTCGTCCCAAAACAGCGGCCATTACACTGTGGAGCGCACACCGTCTTAGTCACTGAGACACACAGGAGAGACGGGTTGAACGTGTGTGTGTGTGTTGTGTCTTTGTGTGTTTCTGTGTGTGCATCGCTCTCTGTCTCTGTGTATTTCTGCCTATGAAGAGAGACATTCTGTGAAGAGAAAGAAGGAGGAGAGAGATAAAACACAAAATCAGGGAGTGAAAGGGAAACAGAACAATTGGGCACTCACAGATCTGACATTGGTCCTCATTTGGCCCCCAGCAGTAATCTCCACAAGATTTGTGGCATGGGCCTGAGAGAGAGAGAGAGAGAGAAAGAGAGAAAGGAAGAGATAAAAAGAGACCAAAAGACTAGCAGTACGTATAAGAAAGAGACAATCTGGAGATAATTTGGGATATGTAAAATAGAACTATCCCAACACTGACCTCTCTCTCCATTGTACTTGATGTCAATAGGAGCACTGTTGTCCCTGATGATATCTTGCCAGAAGATCCAGGGGCCATAACTCAGGTATTTGTTGTTGATAATCTGCACTCCTCCCTCCAGAATCTCTGTGAGAGAGAGTGCAGACAGGATAGCCTTTACCAGACGTTAGAGTAACACTAGATTAATATTTTCTACATCCTGAATAAGAAATACCCACTGGGTGTATACCAGTAGATACAAGGGAAGAAGTGCAGGCAATAAGTGGTTAACGCATTTGCATTTAAGAGGGACCTAGAACCAAATTACCCCATAAGTACTTTTTAAAATAGGATGGATCTCAAATAATTGCAAGGTAAATACATAGTGGCATAATGGGAGCTTGTCCTTTTCCAAAACTATGTCATGAAAGTGTGGCACCATAAGTTCTTTCTAGCATAAGTTAAAAGGATCTTACATTTGACTCCAAAACGGTACCCCAGTATTTTATTATCATTTTAAAAACATAAACATATCTATACAGCAAGCATGCACTTATTAACAGTAATGTTTGTTCCCCTGCAATAATGTACGCCAATAATGACTCTTTATAAAAAGAATAGAGTGGCATTATTTTCACCTTTTTGTTATGTTTGCCAAAAAAATCCTATTTTGAGATACTGGGGGGAGGGTATTTCAGTTGTTTTCCAAGTTTTTAAGATTCTAAAAAAATATGAATAATGCTTGGGAGAATAAAAAAGATTAAGAAATATGAGATTCCCTCCACCCCCAAATAGTCTTGGTACACCTGCAAGAACACGCTTGGATCAGATGGAGTGCACATTTCTCTGTGATACACAAGTACATTTTTTGTTTTGTTTTGTTTTGTTACATAACATATCTTTAAGGCTGGGGTCACACCTTGAATATTTCACCAGCTGTCCAATAACAAGTTAAGCCTTGCAGCTTCATAGTACGCCTTTTTTCCTGACATGTAGGAAAAGCACACATGTAAATAATAAAATGAATATTGGCTGAATTCCATTTAGCAGCTTCAGTTTCAGGGTGCTGGTGTTGTGCATGCTGGCTCGCTGTCACACTGTCATGGCTTAGAACAGAGCTATCGTCAATGTTATTAGTAACACCTGTGCTTTTCTGACAAGTAACACTATCTGCTGTGAAACGGGCCTCTTGGATAGATCTTGGATAACCTTCCATCATAGAAGGTCAAAGACTTTGGGAACAGACTAAAACTCCTGCACTCTTTGCCATAAATCACCACCTCTATAGTTTTCATAGCAGTTAAGATGACATCAAGAATTAGCTGACAATGAGTATCAATTTAGACTGTGATTTACCCAAAATGTTTCGAGGAATGAGTAACCGTCAGTTATAAGATCTGTCAAAATCTATCATTCTCTGCCCATAAAATGGCACATTTTATGTTTTTTTTTCCCCACAACAAAATGTCAGAAGCTTAGAAGAACAGCAGGACAAGCATCTTTCTTTTTGGTGCTACTGAGTTGAAGTACCTGTGTTCTTACCGTTTAGGATATCTTAAATCTCAGAAAAGCACATTTTACACCTTGCATTTGGACATCTTTTGTCCGTGCTTCTGTTTTCCCGCTCACCCTCTTTACCTGTCAGATTCGCGAGCCCCAGCTGCCGCAGGCCGTTGGAGCCGTCCTTGGGGTAGTTGAAGAAGACAGAGAGTGCAAAGCGCCTTTCATAAAGGCTGTTTCCTCTGATGACCCGCAGTTTCCCTAGAGGAATCTCCTGAAAGTGGTTCATCGCAATGAGGACATAGCCAGTCACCTCGCGTATTGTCTGGAGGGAAAGAGAGGAGTACACTTAAACACCTTGTACATGCAAATCAGTTGGAAGACAAGGAAGAGAGAAAGGATGATTTGTACCTTGAGGAAGGAGAAGTCCCAGTTGCTCTCAATCTGAGTGATCTCCAGGTTTCCCATGATGATCTCGCAGCCATCATACCGGTCCTTAATCAGGTTGTACTGATTCTCCTGAGATCCTGTGGAGCTCAGTCCGTTCTGTGTACCAGGGCACACCACTGACATATACAGGGAAGAAAGACGCATACTACTATAAGTATGATGAAAATAAGGAGTACTTGAAGGGTTATTTAGGAGACTGGTGAAGAGAATTGTGGGTCAATGTATCCGCTAACATCATGCCAGTTGTTTTGTATGTTTAGGCTATTTCACAGTATCACAGTGAGCTAATTTACAAATTATGCCCTTGTGTTTTCAGATGTAATTTTCTGTCCGGGGAGCCGTTGGTTTCTGTTCACTTCTGTAAAGCTTGAAAATCAATTACAGACTGTTGAAACTCGTTTGAGTTGTGTAATCCATTACAGTGAACATCAAGTCTATATTATGCTTTGTCAGCATTACATTACCTTTGATGGACTGCATTACAATGCAGATATAATGCGATTTTAGCATTAGGCTGTGATGCATTACACAATTCAGGCAGGTTTTAAAAGTATGCTAATTTATTTTAATACCATACAGAAATGAATGGAAACCAACGGCAGCTTTGAACAACAACAACAACAAAAATCAAAAACATAGCATGCAGTTGAAAATGATTGGCAGCCAAGGAGCTAAAACATGCAAAAACACTAGTATGGTCCTTTAAAGGTGAACAAATGGTGCATATTTGATTGCTGGGGTTATATTGTTTCTGCAGTATTTATGGGTTTGGTGAGACTTCGAGATGCTGTGTGTGCTGCTGTGTTGACCGGAAGCAGAGTAAAACAGGCATGCTGTAACCCTGGTACACTGAGAAGTCCAGGCCTGGGGCTGATGGAGTGGAGGACGAGAGTCGAGGGAGCAGGGATTTTCTCAGACAAAGTGTCTCATTGTGATAAATCTATAAATGTGGACAGTGTGTCCCAGTGAGTGAAGAGTGATGCAGCAGCAGACAGTGCTTCTGTGTGTGAGCATGTGCGTATGTGGGCGTCCGAGGGGTCTGCGCTGCTGACATCATACAATGGGCCAAGAGACAATGGGCCATGTGTGAGTGGGACATTCTGGCAGAAGGAAGGGAAATATCATGAACGGAAGGAGACATACATCCCCCTGACCAACAAAAACTGTGGCACTGGCCTTTTATGTGCAAATATTTGACACCTGCAGCAATCAACACTAGAAACATTTCCAGTCTTCATTGAGAACATGCACAGCTATAAACCACAATGAGTGAAGTTGATTGCCTCCATAAATGTATTTTTATGGAAGTAAAGAGGTGTGTTGACAGATGACTGTAGCATAACCCACATCCTCATACACTTACTCAAATATGAGTGGTCCTCTTAAGTAAACATAGGCACTGAATACAAGTGGAACTCACAGCTTATCTGGGAGCATTGCATGAAAATTATGACTATGCACTTAAAACTGCATTAAAACTGCACTGCAAGAAATGCATCCACATAAAACACATGTACAGCTGCATAATCCAAACAACTAAATAACCTGAAGAAAATAGGGAGTGCTGCACTTTTATCTCCACCAGGGCATTAATGATGCTGCCATTCATCACTAGCAGCATATAAAACGGTGATATGGCGCTGCATTAAGGGCCTTGATTAAAGCGCAGTAACAGTAAAAAAGCTCTCAAGGAGAGCACAGTATGTACTGTGTGATCTGAGACAATAGTCTATAAAATGTAGCCCTCTCGACCCCTGAAAAGTCTAGATAGCACCCATGTCAATTATTCTATTCTATTCTATTCTATTCCACAAAATATGGTTGCATACCATGTCAGAAGCTGTGACCTTTCAAGGCAGGCAAATGCTGTAAACAGGTGAATTCAAGCACGGAATTTTTTTTTTTAATTCTCTTATAGTTTAATAATTCATATAATAATGGCAATGAAAACAGGCTTGACAAGGTTTCTGGCATAGAATTATAAATTCCCTACCTTCATGTGTTTGGGATGATCCTGTTTGTAGCCTCCACGATAGCGTCACACACAGTAACAGGACTCGCCACTGGATCATGTTGATGCAGTTATCTATTCAGTGAGGTACTGACATATCATGCAGCTTTAGGTAGTCCTCCGCACAGCCAATGTCGTGTAGGAAAGCATGGGTGTAGAAATAAAAATAAAGGGGAGATATATTGCAAAGCAAATAATGTTCAGGTTCCACGTTCTGTAAGAAACAACAATCCGATATCATGTAGTTAAAGTGAAGGAAAAAAGCACCTCCTTTAGAATGTCGCGCTAAACATGAGTAATAATTAGTAACAAGAGCAGATAAATCGCGCTAATTGCGAAACTGAAAACGGCGAACAAGTGGCAGTTTTTTTTTTGGACGCTGGGTTTTCCCTCTCTGGACAGCGACGTGTGATTGGCCAGTGGCAGGATATGTTAACCAATCAGAGCTTGGTCCGTCATTTATTTTTTATTTTTTTTTACGGGCTGCATCCTGAATTGTTGCACTGAGCATCCAAAACGGGTCAAATCCAGTTAGATTTAGGTGGAACATTTCATTAGCGATAGCATATGAATTGTTTTTATTTTCTCTCACATACAAATACCTTACAGCAAAAACACATTAGGCCTACACAGAAAACATAGAGCTGAATAACATTTAAATGAATGACTCATTAGACTGACACTTAATTTAGTTTTCCAAGTTGACTGCCTTTGTGTATAAATGAATACTGGTGATACGTATGCAGCTTCTAATATGGCAAACAAATCTAAACCTTTTTGCTGTGTGAACACCACGTACCCTATATGTCCCTCTGTGTGCAGTTATTTTGGTTTCATATTGGCAGCTGCTGCATGTGGACACACCGCTGTGGTCTCCCAGTCAGCACCCAGTGCTGTGAGTGGTTGCACTGTTTTCCCTGTAAAGAGCAGTATTGTCCCCCGCAGCCCTGTCAACTGGTTAATCACCTCTTTGATGCATATGGAGCTGCCTGTCACAATGGGCACATTGTCAGACGGTCAAGTGACTTCTGAACCCAAAACAAGAACATGCTTAATTTGAGAAAATGGCCTCAGAGCAGGCAAGATTCCTGAACACGGAGCTGTGAGTGAAAAGGGGGGACGACTCGCTGACGGATGGACATCAGTAACTGCTTCTGACAGATGCGCTGTTTATCTTTATTTGTGTGTGAGAGAGAGAAACAGTTGCTGTTTGTTTGGAAAGTACCCCTATGTGGAAATTCAAATAGGAGTGAGATTATTGAATCACCATTATCAAATTTCAATGAAGATGTAATTGTAATGTTGATCTATCCATCCATCTGATATGCTCACTTATAAATCCCAGCAAAAACAAGAATACAAAGTACAAAATGAAGCAGTTTTTAGTGGCACATTGTTTAACGCACACGTTCATTATTTGTGCATCAGTCTGTAGTATTAAGTGGAACTTGTAGCTGTCGGCCAACATCAATTTTGCATCCAGCAGGAGGAGACAGAGTCTGAGGATTGGCGCCCTGGTATCAGAGCTGCCTCAGTGCCTGTGGGAGGTGGACTCTCAATGTTTGCACCTACATGGCTGTTATTACATTATCATTCTTCTTTGACACATTTCTTCTGGTACAATGGCTAATCGGTGGTAATAAAATGATCAGCTGAGATGTGTCCACTTGCTAACTGAACAATGGGAAACTTTACAGAGCAACATTACTCATTATGTTGGAAGTAATATTTGTGACTTATTGTGCTGTTATATAAACAGCAGGCAGTGCGATTTCTTCACAACAGTATAAAGTGCAAACATGACAGAGGACATAAAACTACAGTGATACTGAAAAATAAATTTCTGGTGATTCTTTGTCACATTCTCAGGAGGGTTTCTCTGTTGTCAGTTTAAGGAAAGTGGCCTCCATAAAGGCCTGATGATTCCGTGGTTTCTGCAGAGCCTGGCAGATTCACAACACCACCATGGTGTCAGCCCTGGTGGCCCTGTCCCTTCCACGGCAAGCTGTGGGGGTGACTGCTGTGGCCTTTTGCAGTTGCCACTCCCTTCAGAGATTGATGAATTGATTGTGGGGCTGCTGCCAGTGTGTCTGTGCCCTGGGCGAAGGAGTCCCGGTTACGGGTGGGAATCCCAGCTATGGCATCTGCCCTGGGGCTACTATTGTAGCCGTCCTGCAGGGGGCCCTGGGGGCTGGTGGCCCCTGGAGCAGCTCTGACCCACATACTGCTGTCACACCCCTGGAGACACAGCAGCACTCTCCCCTACATGGACCTCCGATTGGCTCAGACAGAATGAGTCTCTGTGGAGTGCAACAATTCCACAGGGAAACTACCTGGTTTTGCCAAGCGTCTTTTGATGGCAGCAGTTAGGAAAGGCCAAAAGACAAAGACGACATAGATCCATGTCCTTCCCACCTATTTGACCTGCTCTTTCCCTGCCCATGTCCACCAGTACATATTCAATCATCAAGCTTGTAATATGTGCTGTTAATTAATCTGGCTTTAGTCTTAGCTGGCAGCTGATGCGATGAACATATACTGAGTTCAAATTAATCTCTTCCACTGTTTATTATACGTTTACTTGGGTGTTTTGCCTTCACTGTGCAGAATGGTGTATGTGCAGAGTTTGACACTAGAAGGGTGTTTTCACATTCATCCAATGAAGGTTAAAAGGTTTCTCTGTGCTCATCTAAAATCTGAGTTTAAGAAATGTATGTTCAAGCATGATATTGTGACCACATAACTAATTTGGAGGCCAAACATCCAGGACCAATATGCAACTTACATAGTGTGATGTGGAAACGTGAAGCCTCCAGTGCACATACGCTGAGAATTGACTTTTCAGGGAAGTATGAGACTTGTCGCTTGTGTTTCCAGTCACTAAAACTTTTAAATGAACAATATTTGCAAAGTAATAGATTCTGGATTTTTGAATGAGGGCAGAGTGGATTTAATTTTATGAATTTTTAACTACATAATTTGAAGTTTGTGGAAAAACCACATCAGACACAAATCATTATTCAAAAAGAGTAGTTGCGTTTTGATCAGAAGTGGGGGAAAGGCTGAGATCCTGACGAATAAATAAGCATAATCTCATAAGAACCAACGTGTGTGTCATAACAAGGTGAAGAACGAGGAAGGCAAAGCAAATTTGGGTTTTGGTCTTTTTATTGGTTGGTTGATGTAGTGTAGATTAAGTCAACACTTTTGCACCAGCGTGTGTTGTTTTTATTTCCTTCTCTTGATAATATTCCACTAAATGAAACAAATCTATTTTCAGTTTGTTCCTTTTTGAATAAACATGATCAGCTGGAATGTTCTGCAGTCTTGCTTTTCTACATTTTCCAAGTTAAAAGTCTGCCAATAGCCACTGAAAGAAGGACGTTTAGCCACAACAGTGCTGCGAGTGCATCAGTGTTACAGATACTCGAATGTTGGACATTCCTACATACAAACCTGTTTTATCAAAGAGAAATTAAACACTGGCAATATAAGGCCACAAAAACAATTTTCACACCAAACCGAACGTAATAGAGGGCACATCACACACACAAGCTGCTGTCAGTTATACATCTATACATCTGCCAACACACTGAGCCCAATATCTACAGTTGAATCAACGACACTTTCAATTTGACCACGAATACCATGGTATACTTTTCTTGTTACATAAACATATATACAGTTGCGCTGACATAGAAAAGCATGCTTTGCATATTAGAAGTTGTTCAGTAAACTTTACACTAAATCCATAACATTTATCAGTACAGCATTGCTACAACCAGCAGCAGTAATTTAGACTAACAAATATAGTCTGAGGAAACAGGCTATTATAATTCACTTTTATTACAGGTCTTGTACAGTATTGCCTTATGATGCAGTATTACTATCATCCTCTCTCCTATTTTTTTCACAACTTATGTCATTTGTGTGAACACTCAAAAAGGCAAATGTCTGATATAATTAGCAAATTAAGAAAAACAACACTAATATCAACACTTCAGCCTTTTGGTCCAAAATAAATAAATACTCTGTTCAAAAATACAAGAAGAAAAAAAATCAGACAATAAATTTTTGTACAACAATAATGCATATGGAGTTATTTTGTGCCACATGGTACACAGAGAAAGAACACAAGAACAACACAAGAAGCACATATAATGTCACGCCAATTAGGGGTGAACAAATTAGGATGACAAGCAATGCGAGTTCTTTTTTGACAGATATAGTCGGCGCAAACCGACTTAAAAAATAAACATTCGAAACCATGTCATGTAATCTCTCTGATATTGCCAATCACATGCTCTGCTGCATCACTCTCCACAGGGCAGGCCGATAGCAGCATTTTTAGTGTGCCTGTTCTGTCATCGGTATCGGCATCACACCTCGCCGACGCCAGACAAATTGTTTTAACCCTTACCGAACCAGGCAAGTCGACTAAGAACAAATCTTTATTTACAGCAGCGGCCTGCGGTAGTTCACAGCTCTTACAAGCCCACGAGCCAGCGCTGGGATATCTCCATGCAGATTGGGAAGCGGTAATATACAGTGATACCGGGGCTGATATTTTCACCAGCTGCCTTAGCAGCAAACGCACATTGTAATAAAAGGAGAGAAACCACGTGATGCAACTCCCACTTAAAAATGAATAAATAAATATATGTTGACAAAAATATAAATTGTAAAAGACTAATCCAGTTTGTCACCAGGTTTTGGGTTTAACAAAAAAAATCCATCTTAAAAATAAATACATTTAAATAAAATCTAAAATAACCTTTTAATAAACTACAAATTGAGCTCTGAAGTGCATACTTTGGTGGTGGTAAAACATTGGTATGGACAGAAAATGATAACCTTATATTTTTTTCTGTATGAGTATAGTGCATTTAAACAACGTGATAGTATTCTGAGATAGAAATATCCCCACTATATTATTATGACATTCTTTATCATTTACATTAAGTATCTGAGGGAAGGTGGCTCTGCCATCATGAGTCTACATCATCACTTTTTCTGAACACATTAAAAGGTGAAGGTCAAAGCTCTGCAGAGAAGGGCAAACACATATGCCTTTACATTATACTATTACATCCCAATATCTATGTATTCAGCTTGTAAGAATGTAAGTAATTTAGGTCGGCTTCGACACCATTGGTTTGTAGATATTTAAAAACGATCACTGCAGATCCAAACAAATTAATTTATCAAAATAAAGAGAAGAAATTAAAGTATTTTGGGGGGAGAAAGCCATTGAGAGTCACCCCCTGGGAGCTTTTCAGCACTGCCTCTCCATGTAAACACAATGGATCCACTATAACCACTACCTGGAGCTGGCACCCAGGCTCTTCCCCACTCTACTGAATGGACCCTTCACTTTTTGTTCTTCAGCTGATTGGCCAGCCAGTCCAGGCCCTCGTAGAGACCGTCTCCACTGGTGGCGCAGGTGGCCTGAATGTACCAGTTGCGGTGGCGCAGGGAGTGCAGTCCCAGCTTGTCTGTAATCTCTGCAGCATTCATGGCATTGGGCAAGTCCTGAACAAAATCACACCAGGTGTCAAGGCCTTGATCAGTAAGGAAACAGGAAGGAACTCAGTGCAGAAATTAGGGAATACAAAGAACGGGGACCAAGAAAGCCGATACCTGTTTATTGGCAAAGACGAGAAGAACCGCATCCCGCAGCTCGTCCTCAGCCAGCATCCTCATCAGTTCCTCCCGGGCTTCATTCACCCGCTCACGGTCATTGCTGTCCACCACAAAGATCAAACCTGCAGGGAGAGATGAGCGCGTGTGTCTTTTTAAGGGTTAAACAAAAGTATCTGCCCTAGTATGGTAGAATCAGTTTCATCCCACGTTCTCACAATACACTGACGTCATATTGTTTAAAAAAATAATTTTGCTAAAACAAGTTAATCCATTGTCAAGGCTTCCAACATGACTAAGACGATAATCATTTGAAGAATTTGGAGGCTGTATGCAAATGACCTCATCTAAAGCATTAGTCAGATATGCCTTCAGGTGCTGGGGGCGAGCTCATGCTGCAGGATCTGCCACAGGACCGAGTGTCCTTGTTAACTCCAGCACGGCCGACTTGTGTATCATCTAAGAGGCTGCTTTTCTGGCTCACCCTGGGTGTTCTGGAAGTAGTGCCTCCACAGGGGACGGATCTTGTCCTGGCCACCCACGTCCCACACGGTGAAGCTGATGTTCTTGTACTCCACTGTCTCTACGTTGAAACCTGAATAAAAAGCAAATCTAAATGAGTTGCACACGCTGGAGAAAGTCAGCGACGGGTGTTTTACCAAACGCTACAGGTGATGAATTCTTTCCTCACACACCGATTGTGGGGATGGTAGTAACGATCTCCCCCAGCTTCAACTTGTAGAGGATGGTGGTTTTCCCGGCAGCGTCCAACCCCACCATGAGAATCCTCATCTCCTTCTTGCCTATGAGGCTCTTCAACAGGTTGCCAAAGATGTTTCCCATGATGACTGGCGGCTCTCACCTCAGCTGCAAAAGAACTGTTACACAGCGAGCTGAGGAGACCACTTTCCATACATAGCAACAAAAGCAACCAGAACAAACCGTGAGCCACATACAGAAAGCCAAAGCCACATAAAAACAATTGCGCAGTGAAACACTGTAGCTCTTGAAAAGCACCTCTTAACATTACCACCTCGTTAGGGCTTGGAGCCACCTCAGAGGAAAGTCAGTAAAAGCAAACTTCACACCTCGGCAGGCGGCTGACCTGACTTAAAGGCTGTTGCTTTACACTTTGCTGGGGGGGGCTGCCATGCTGGATCTCCGTTTGTGTGGATCAGCTTTCATGTGGTGCAGAGTAACCCACCTTGTACGCTGGTGCAATTGAATAAACGCCAGTGTAGCAATCAATTCATATTATTAAATGGCAAATAGCCACAAGGTTGTGGGAATGTATGGTGCACACACCCATTAGCACCAAGGTGAGAGTCTTTGAGTTTTACTTTCCTGTAGTCTTTCTTGGCACGGCCCCTTTAACGGGCCACCTCCTGTCAACTTGTGCTACAACATATTCTACCTGAGGTGCATTTGTGTTAACAGGGATATTTAAAAATTAGCACAAAAAGAAAATAATGCTTCCACAGCCTACAGTGCAGCAGTTGGAATATCCCCATTTTTCTCCAAATGAGGACTTTTATTTTATTTTTTTTATTATTGACCAGGTCTGCGTTTGTCAATGCTCCACATCTACTGATTTATATGAAATGAACAGGCGATCGCTGTTAGCGTAGCCTGTTACAGCTGCAGTGGCCGCACATAACCCATGTACATCTGTCATAATGCTGCAGTCCATGCAGGCGATGAATTTGAATGAGTCAAATTACGTATTTACATCGAGAAACGCCAATCACCCGAGGGTAGTTACATTATTAGCTAATGTCTTCAGTATTGGAGGGGGGGGATAAATTCTCAATTTGTGTGCTGTGATCCCCTCGTACAGTCACGACAAGCAGCCAGCACTCGGCCCGATGTCGTCGATTACCGGCGGTTCATTTATCGTTAAGCGCCACAAGCCGCGAATAGCGGCGACAAACCCGCTGCGGTCACCTTCACTACTTGCATACATCTTTGAGCATTTTCACCGTTTGCATCTCATTCACACTTACCCGTCAACGGCGGGGCAGGCTACCAGCTGGAGTCAGGCAAAAAGGACTGGATGATAGTCTCGCGATGAGCAACGCTTGCGATACGGTGTACTCTCGCGAGACTTTGATGATCAAGAACACCTCACGCATTTGTCAGCGATGTCCCGTTACAAGCCCGGCGCGCTGCTGGAGGGCAGCTGTAATTTGATTGTGTTTTCTTTGTAAAACGTGAAAAAATAATTGAATGTTACATCACCATCAACCGGCCTTGGGACTTCACCTGCTTTTGTGAGATCAAATGCAGTCTCCAGCTTTCATGCATTATTCCCACAATATCCTCTCCAACAGGCAGCCATGGCATGTGGGTAAACGTTATTTGCGTGCTCTTGCAGCAGACCAACAACTAAACCAATATGAAATGTAGCAGAGTCTGCAGGCAAACATGCTTGAATAATTAAAACAGGAATCATCTCAATGAATAAGTAAATGGCTGACTGTAATTGGATGCCAGGTGATACTTCCTGGCAGCTGCCCTCTGTGTGTCACATATAATGAGGCGAGAGGAGGCAACAAAACATAAGCTGAATCAATATTAAAGCAGGTTACTAACCTCGAGTACTGATTTGTGTTAAGCCATTGTGCATTTCAAAAGGCGATACTTTACATTCATGTGGTTTTACAGGTGACAATACATATAGGAAATAGGAAGGAACTGCACCTCCCTCCTAGGTGTGGGTTTAACCCGTTAACCAAAAAAATATAAAACAACCCAGTGTGATTAAATGACGTGCCCGTGACCAGCCCCGCAGCCACAGGTGAGTCCAACATTTGCCTCCCTCTTCCTCTCTGTTGTGTGTCAGTCAGAGGTCCGGTGAAAGATGTGTTTATCGATTCAGTGGTGGAGGCAGAGGGATAAAGAGGGGAGCAGATGTTTGCAGCTGCAGACCAGATTATGGGGTGGAGTGGATGGTGGGGGAGCCTGCTGACTTTGTGTGCGCGAGAGGGTTACAGGGGGGTTACAGCGGGCTCGGGTGGTGGCAGCAGAGGTGGGGTGGGGAGTTATGACTTAAAGGAGCCTTTCCTCTGAAGTGTCTGCCAGCGTGCACCCCAGCAAACACAATCACAAGTCTTGTTGGTTCTGCTAGCTGAACTAATGAGGGCCTGCGAGTTGAGGGCAGGGGCTTTGATGTTCTGGGTAGCTTGCTCCTTGTGTTTTCTCTCCCGCTCTCTCCTTCCCTGCCTGTCCCACATCAAAAATGAAAGGGGAGTTGAGAAGCAGATGTTTTGAGGCATGTATTTATACAGAGTACACTTTATTCACCCCCTTCTCCATACCCCATTTGTCCTGTGCTTCTGCATCTCAGCTGTACAGCAAGGATCTATCTCTCTATCTTTATATCCAACTAAACACACTAAATCGCCTTACTTTATACATATAATCATCCTGTCAATCAAAGTGGGTAACTTTTATCTCTCTTAACTTCCTCTCTCTGCCTCCCTCTCTTTAATTTCAGCCCAGTCTGGTTGTCATTACTCAGGGGGCAGTCGATGTGTTGCTATGCATGTGTCTGTCTGCAGCGATGAGGGGGAGAATGGGGAAGAGAGAAAAAGAGTGCAGAGAGGGAGAGACAGCAATCCCAGGCTGTCCACCGGCCTCTGTCTCACACATGGGAGAAACAGCGACAGGAAATTCTCTTTGCGCAGCAGATCCAGGGTGAAATGATAAAGGGATGAAGAAATGCAAACCAGAAATCCATTCCCTTATCATTCCACAGCAGTCGCTGTCTCCCTTTTATTCCCTCACTAAATACCAAACAGACAGAACAGTCGATTCAGCCACTGGCACGGCCATTCCTTGGGAGTCAAGGGATATTTACCCAAGTCCATGCAAACAAAACTTAATTGGCATTAAATCCTATATGGCAGAAGAGGTTTTCCTTTCAGACCAAGCGTGGAGACAGTTTGGATCATCTAAGATATCTAGGAATGCTGCTATCGTAAATTCAGGCAGGTGGTGACATTAGCGTCTTGCTCAATCTGCAGCGTAACTAGAATGAGAGTGCAAATCACTCGGGGTCACCAGGAGTTCTGACAGCTCATATGTGCGCACCCAGCATGCATATTTGTGTGCATCAGTGCCAGTATTTCTACATGCAAGTGTCTTTTTACATAAACGCATGCATGTGTTTATGTGCCTGTGTTTATGTTTGTGTAGTCTGTCTCCCAGGTAACAGGGACCCCGTGCTCCACGTGGTTCAAGTGAGTCCCTTCTTTGGCTCTGAAGTCTGGACAGATGATCCCCTCAGATGCTCACACAGCAAAGACTGGTATAATCACCCCCCCCACTCTCTGCTCTCTTGATGCTTCTCTCCAGTAATAAAAGTCATACTTTCAGGAAACAATATCCTGCAGCCATAAAAAGTCCTTCTCTCAGCAGGAAGCGGCCATAAAAACGGCTCTCACCTCTCAAATCTGTAGTGCGTAGAACTTGCCCCCCATTTACACAGCAACAGACACACATGCTCAAACATACACACACCCTTAAGCATCAGTTCAAGACTAAAGCAGGTCCATCTCTCACTTTGACATGTTCTACATGTGGGAAGAATCTAAGGAGTGCTCAGACTGATGAAATGGACAAAAGCAAGCACAGAATAACGAGCTCAGTCGTGATTTCAGGGGAAAGTGACACACATCACAGCTATATCAAGAGGAAGCATACTAATATGAATTCATGAAAAACATGACCACTAGCGACCACTCTCATGATGTAATTAGTGTTACAATGGTGTAAATAAATCTGAATGATTAGTTGTTCGGTGCAAGGAATTGAAGGACTGGTTTTCTCTCCAAAACTGATGTTGTATCAACTTTCCCATCTTGAGTTTTACAAGTATACAAGCTTTAAGTTCATGTGCTTTCGGTCCTGTTGCTTCTAGGAGAAAGCTTTCTATCAGACGTATCTGTCCTTTATCTTGTCTTCTTCTATTAGTAAACCCCTTGTCTAGAAAGATTTTGAGACTCACTCCTAAATAAGTACTGTTGCTCTGTTTGAGTCACAGGTGACAAATATACAAATGGAGTAAATTTCTTGTAAGTCATTAGAAGAGTAAAATGTAAGAAGCTGCGATGAGACTTTGTTGTCTGACAGAACTGGTTCACCATCCTGAGCCACTCGTCCAGCACAGGTCCGTCATTAACTAGACCCAAAAGACAGGCTCCAACGCAATAATAATATTAAAAATAATAAATTTACAAATATACATGTACACATGAAAATACACAGCTACTGTACAACAAGATGAGTCAGCATGTAGACGTTGAAATATATGCTTCTTTGCTGTTGTTTGTCTTTGTTTTGTGGGATAGAAAAAGTGGGGTATAGGTCGTTTTCATGGTTGAGAGGGCAGCGTCTAAACAGACCATGGCAAGACAAACGACATGAGTCACCTCTTCAATCTCTGACTTGGCAATTTGAGAATAACAGCGGCTACAAAGAGAAAATAGATCCCAGATGATGGACCAAAAAAAAGGAAAGGAGGAGATAAACAGATTATCTGGGAGAGTTACACAAGGAACAAAACAAATACTTGAACAACAGGAGTGGGCGAGGGGACAGGCTCGCCATCTTGAGTCCTGGATGGGTAAACGCAGCTGGGACTGGAAGAACTGGAATCTACTTGCACACGTTGACCCACTCTGTGAGACGGCACTCCTCACACAGCACGTAGCAACACCAGTGGAACCTGCAGTTGCAGCGCTCGCTGCGTGTCTGTTTCAGGATGTTGTGTCCACGGCCACAGCACAGCGAGCTACAGCTGTCTGTGCTGTAGCTCGTTTTGTTGCAGATGCGTCCTTGTGTGCCCGGAGAGTCTACAGATGCATCGCGCTCACAGAAATCAGGAGACTTCTCAAAGTACACCAGCTCTCTGGACATGCTTCGACGACGACCTCCATTGAGTCCCCCTGTGCCCCCGCTGGTGGGGTTTCCTGTTCGAGGGTTGAAAACCCCACTGTTCTTGTTCTGGGAGTTGACAAAAATGGCTGACAGGAACTTTTCCTTGAGTAGAGAACCCACAAGCCGGAACTCCGGAGACACATGCCAGCAGGTCTTAAACTGACAGCTCCCTGACGTGCCATGACATTTACACTTCCTCTTCATGTTGTCAGTCACTATCTGTGGAGAGAAAGTTAAATAATGTAAGCAAATCTGAAATACAACGATGACCCTGATGATGATGATGATGATGATGATGATGATGATGATGATGATGATGATGATGATGATGATATACGTGAAGTGAAGCTGCACTGCAATCTCTCAGGAACATTAATATATAAGATAATATTGCTCACCTGTCGTCCCATCCGGTTGTTATGTATCCTCATGCGAGCGTGGATATCTCTTGGAGACCCGCGAGAGTCGAGCCAGTCCCTGGAAAAACGGTCCCCAAAACGAACGTCATGACTACATCCCCCCCACTCCCAGGTCTCCTGCATGGAGCTCAGCTCATCTGGTAAAGGCTTGAGCAGGGCAGAGGGGTGGGTTGAGCGCAGGTTAGCAGGAAGGTCGCCATGGTGACTGTTTAGCGCCGAGGGTAATGACCGTGCCATAGCGAGTCCTACCCCACCCTTCTGCAGGGTCTGCAGCTGCAGCTGTGTAAGTTTTAGCCGGATCTTGTCATCGTCCTGGCGACGCTTGGCCTCACAGCCACACCCCTGCAGCTTGCCCATGCTGCAGGCCGAGGCCACAGAGTGAGCCACACCCGCAGCCAACAAAGCCACGGAGAAGGCGCTCTCGCGAAAACCTGGGAGCAGGACATACACACTTAAAGAGTTGAAAATGACAGTGTAGTTTTAAAAAACAGTCCTGCATCTGAGCGCAGCTCAATCTTTTCTCTCATACCTCCACCCCCCAACCCCCAAGGTCACATTCTGACCATCATTAGCTTGCCTGAGGCTCTCACCCCTGTTGAGGATGGTGTTGTGGTGGGGAAGCTTGCCAAGGCCCTCCAGCGAAGAGCAGTTCCAGCGCTGGTCCCGGAGTTGGTGCTGGCATTCGTGGATGGCCACCTGGATGCCCTGCAGAGCAGAGGCCGTCACATCGGGGCTCCGCACACACATCCTCATTTGACGTTTACTGAGGCCTGCCAGGCTCAGGCACACTGAGTTAGGGGTTAGCACTGGATCTCCTGCCACCTTCAGGCTGAGGATATCATTACACAGCACCCTGCAGAGATAGAAAGAGTCGGTGTGGGGTGTGTGTGTGTGGGGGGGGGGGTTCATTAGAGCTGGTCAGGAGTTCATTAGTCAAATCCAGAGAAGTATGTCGCAATGGGAGGATGTTTAAAATAGTACAAAAGAAAAGAAAAGATTTAAGTAGGATATACATCTCATCTGTAAGGGATTTGATGAATACACACAACAATAAAATGTGTCAATTAACTGCACAAGTATGTACTACAGTGTTTAAACTGAGGTTGCTTAAAGTAGAAAGAAATATTCTAAAACAGATCATCCGGCTGAGACTAAATTGCCAAATCTTATGGCGAAATAACAACGCTGTGATTTATACTGAATCATTTATGGAATTGATCGGACTTGTTAAAGGCTACAAAATGAGTAAACATTGATTCCATTGTTTCAGTATAGATCAGTCTGTGAAACCAGAGGCAGATGGTTCGCCTTTCAACTAAAAATGTTAGACATTCGCTTAAAATCAAACAGCCACGCACAGTAACTTCCCTCAACGCCTGCCGAATTCCATGTAGCCAAAACCCCCGCATGTAACATCAACTCTCCTGGCGCTCTCAAGTGCACTCACGTTAATGCAGGTGACATAAGAGCTGCTGCCAAAATCAGGAATTGGTCCCAACGGAGTTTGTTTGATGGCTCCATTTTGCTGAGCGTCTTTCGCGACGTGACATTAAAACACTGGTGATGGCGCCCTGTGCTGAATGAGAATATCAAAAACACGAGGAGTGGAGTATTATCGATGCGCCGCCAAACGAGCGAAGAGTGAAGACGGAGAACAGAGGAGCGCGGGGGCGAGAGGAAACGGGAGGGAGGGGGGGGGGGGAGGAGATGCCTCTACAGGCGGCTGTTTGCAAAATATGAGAGCTGGATTACCAGTTGATCGTTTTATTAGCTCAGAATGGGACCATTCGTTCGCGCGTAAAATGACGTCTCCAAACTTTTACGCACGAGCGCCACTTTTCCAAGCCGCGCGCACAACGGTCTCAGGTTTTTGGGAGGTAATCCGAAACACCGGCTCCTATAAGCACATTTATTAGAATACGGAAATATGAATGCATTAAGCTTTTTTATTGCTGGGACGGTAGATTGGGTCGCATATGCTTCCATTTTTTGTTTTTTTATTTGTAGAGAAAAAAACAAAACAAAACAAAAAAAAATGAAATATAGAAAGTCAAAGAAGATTTTGTCCATAAAGGGGCGAGTTAAATGATGGATGGGGGAGGGGAGAGCTGGTGGCTCCACTGTACGACAGGGAGGCAGCAGCAGGCAGGCGGCTCCGCTGACAGACCCTCCAACAATACTGTTTTTAGCCATGTGGCCCCCCCCCCCCCTTCCTCCCACCGCCACCAGAGCGGCTGTTCTTCATTGTTGTGTTTCAAACAACTTCACTTTGTCACTCCAAAGTCTTTCTTCATAGTATAAAATGATATGCATAAATTACGGGAGTAACGGGGGTTATTTTTGGGGGGTTATTTATCACATTATGGCATCACATGCTCCGAGAGAGAAGTCAAACGGCAAATAACGCTTATTGATACAGAAATGGGTGCTGATAGGAAGTATGGGGCATTCATGGCTTTTAAAGACATCTTGTAAATACTTAAGACACGCAAAGAGAATCTCAATTATCTATTCAAATTCGCTGTTCATGCTCAGCAGTGACTATGAAACCAGATGCGCAGGCCTTCTGGTGGGACTTGGTTCGGGGGATGTGGCAGCTCGGCATCGAATCAATCAGCATATTGATCCAAAGTAAATAAAAACAAACAAACGCTGTTTCTGAATCAACAGATCAGTCACTTGTACAGTGAGACTGCTAATTATCCCACAAATCAAACAATGCTTCTTCCTCGGCTGCACTTTAACAGACGCTGCCGTTGCAGCCGAGAAGGTGCATGCGGGCTACTTTCATAAAATTAAGTTAAAACCCCCCTCGAACACGGTTCGCATAGTGACACCAATTCATCTAATCTCCTTCCATTCCCTAAGCTTCGGCAATGAAAAGTGCATTAGCATTCTGCCTTGGCGTGTATATCTAAGTGGCTTAAAAAGTGATTTGAAGTTGATTTGTATATAAAAGGCCCCCTTTATCCGGATTGAAGCTCTAATCTGCTCGGTGTCGCATGACTGCTCCAGGAAACCCGTTTGAGCACCTTCATATGAGGCTGCAGTATAAACGTAGGATGGCTGTCATTAAAGCCTTTTTACAAAAGCCTACTTCCTTCTGCTGTCATCTGAGGGAAAGAAGAAGGAGAGAGAGAGAGAGAGAGAGATTATTCAAGATGCAACCGCTACAGTGACTAATGTGGAACATGCAAATTAGCAGATAAATGTCACATAATGAAACATTCCCCCATGAAGCAATATGGAGAAGTTTGGGGACACTGAAGCCTGCTCCCGGTCTGGGGTTAGATGGAGATGCCGCAAAGTGGCTCAAGCTGTGATTACACTGGGCTACATGTGCGTCGATGGAGGTCTGCAGGCCAGATGTTTGGAATGGTTTTTATTCTTGCTCGTCTCCATCTTTTCCTGGTTCATCATACATCAAACTTCTGATTGGAAACCGTAATTCATCCCTCCCGAGTTCGAAAAAAAAAAAAAATAAAAAATAAAAAATAATATATATATATATATATATATATATAGCCCAGCAGGCAGTGTGAGTTGGGCTATATAACAACTGAGTATATATCGTTGCTTCTTTCTACATTCAAGTTTCGTTGTGCGTGTGCGCGCGCGACTTGGGCTATAAAGACCGGTGATAATAGTTTTGCAAAGTTGCATGTTAGGAGACCCTCATAAAAGCCACGTTATGGCACGTTATTAATAATGAAATAGGTGGGATGATGATGTCGAATAAGGGCGTGCGGCTGTGGAGGGGTTCGTGTGAAAGGGAAAACGAAATGGTACAGAAACGTCCCGCGTATAGCTGCACATTTTGGAGGAAGGAGGAGGAGATGCGGTTAGGGAGTAGGCTAATCCGACCGCCGGGTAAAAAGGGCAGCTTTGGATGGCTCATATTCCGCTGTAACTGTACTGCACCGTGACACCAGCTCTCTGAGCAGCGGCGGAGCACCAGAACCCGGGGCGCACCCACAGCATCTGCAGCAGCACATCACCGCTTCAGGGGCACTTCTCCTCCCTGCACGGCTGGATGCGGAGGCAGGGGACACGCTCTCAGCCTCACACACTTACAGGGAATCGATTCTGTGACGGCCGTGAGACTCCACAAGTAATATGCGCAACACCGTGGATTGCCCTATTTTTTCCTTTCTCTTCGTCCTCTCTCCTCCTTTCTCCTTTCTGCCCAGTTGTGTTTCCTTATTCATTGTGCGCCCTATGAAGAGCATTAACTATCCCTCCCTCCAATCCTATTGAAAAGAGGCTCCGGGAAAAAAAAAACAAAAAAAAAAAAAAAAAAACAGAGGGAGATGAGAGCAGCAAATCCCTTTTTTATTCCCCTCGTAGCGCTCAATAAGAGAAGAATGTGTTGCCTATCAGTCACCGAGGGGATCAAGTCTTCGGGACTGTCCCACGCGTTCAATGCGCCGTGCAGAGCATCACTGAGAGAGACAGAGTGAAGAGGACTGCAGCAGCAGCAGCATCCTGCCTGGACACATCACACCATTTAGCAACCTGTCTCCACTCAAGAGCCATTTAAGTCAATTAGGGCTGCCTGCTTCTCTCGCCTTCCAGGTCCCCTCACCGGACTGTGGCGTGGTGAGTATACACACCTTGCAGCCAGCTCATTTTTCATCACGATTCACCAGAGCACAATGATAAAATACATTATCACAGGCCATCTCCTCTAAATGGACTGAATGGACTCTTACTTATGTAGCGCTTCCCAAAGTGCTGGAACAGTAATCTAAGCAGTGGCAGACTTGTGTCTATTTTCTTTGCAGGCTGGTTATTTTAAGGCTATTTTTAATTTGCATTTTTGTGCTGTAGGTGTTGAGATGGGTTTAAGTGTCGAGCACAGTTGGATCCAGGCTATAACGCTGAGCAAAATGCAGGGCATATATAGGGAAGTTGAAATCTGACATGTTTCTTTCCTCCTCACGTTTGACCCGAAGACACGATGAGGAGCCTGGCGCTGCTGTTGGGGGTGAAAGCCGCCTGCATCCTGCTGGTGTCTTCGCTCTCAGGCACAGGGGCCGTCAACAACAGCGGCCGGTGGTGGTGAGTTCACCCTGCAGGCTGCGTGCCATGATGCATCGCTTCGGCTCTCAGCATCCATTGAAAACGTCTATCGAACGCTGGGTTGGTTTTGGGGGGGGGGGAGACCCTGCGCATGAACAGCGTTTTATTGGGCTTTTACCACATTCCACGCTGCACGCTCGAAATAATGTGTTAGTTTTGGCACCGTTCACAACTTCTGTTCAGTTTTTGAAGAAAGAAAAAAAAAAAAAATGGGGCAACCGCATGATATTAAAGCTTGTGGGATTTTAGCTGTCGTTTGCAAACCGGTATATATTTCAAGGATTTTTTTTTATTGTCATACCATTTTACACTTTCACATGATATAGCACGAAATTAAAAGCCAACATAACATATATAAGCTTAAGTATAAAACTATTTAACTTTTTTCATTTAATTGCTCGTCCTTTCAGTGAAATCCACTACAGCAGACTATTTAACAATAAAGGAATTATGTTTGTAATAATTAGTTTGACCTTTGAGTTGTGGTAGCTGTAATTTCCTCCCTCTCTCTGCTTCCCTGTCCTTTGGACAGTGTGGTTTGAACAGGAGACAACATTTTTCAGTCCAATGTGGAATAAATTAAATATGGATTTATTTCATAGCACGCAGGAATCCCATATGCTGTGTGTTTTGTTCTAATACTGTATACATTCCAGTTTCAGGATATTGTGTAACAGAAAACAAAAATAAAATAGGATCTGTATAGTGTTGCATCAGTGGGCATGTTGTCCCGCTTGTTTAAAAAACCCTATAAATTGTGGGTTGGATTTGTTGAGGTAATGATTTAACGAACGATTTTGTCGTTGTTGCGGTGCCATTAGATGGCAGATATTTGTGCACAATGTCAGGCGTTTTCAAATATTTAAAATGTCAGCTGAATCCAAGAAAACACCTACAAAGAAAAACAAAAAAAAGACACAGTGAAGTTTTGGAATGAAGAAATCATCCAAAAAACGAGAATATTATTAATGTTCCCAGGCCTCACCACAGAACTGTCTGGGTCAGCCCTCTAACAGGCCAAGACTCCTTTTCCGGATGATAATGCTTAACAGGAGTCACAGCCATTACTCTACACGTGAACCAAAAAAAACAATGTTGACACAAAAATCTCACGGAAATTGCCAGCAGATAAAGTTGGAAATTATACAGCCTACTGAAACACTCAAACCAGAAATTATATGAAACTGGACCACCAATGTGAGTGCTTTTAAGCCTCAGTTCAGCCATCCAAAATCTGTATAAAACCCAAGAAGCACAGGTGAATTTGGACACAAATATGGACAGGTTTCAAACCCTAATACCAGAATATTTTCTGATATCATGTGGTAGAGGGACAACATAAAAGCATGGTTATTAATATTTTTTATATGACACTCGACATAAAGTATAGCCTACAGAATATGACTAACATCTTTGGCATTTACAGGTTACAAACCTACTGTTTAGTGTTTTGACAGGATGGGCATATTTGTAGGTGAGATTGGACCTTTACGGGCTCTCTAACCATGATGCCACTCTAATGTCTGCAAGTACAGCTAATTTCTCAGCTTTGGTTTATCACATGGGACAGACAAATTGAACTGAAAAGGCATGAGAGAGATGTTTAATGACAACACAGATGTAAACCTGTGAAGGGGGATTCCCTGTGAGCTCAAGCATGTTTTGTATGTCACTGTGTGATAACGTCTTTATCCTGATGAGAGTATGATAGATGCTGAATATTTTACATATTCTAATAATGAAACGGACACACCATTGTATCTGTGGTGTGTTTTAAAGAGGTCAAGCCAGAAACCTGCATTTTGACTCAGAGACTAACTGTCTCCTTGTGGGCTTGAAACAGCATGTGTCACTGTTATAATGAAAATAATGAAAACTGTAAATTTTAAAAAAGGCACAAATACTCATGAGATGCCAAGACACATCAGTTGAGGAGTTTAGAGGGTCACAGAAGGAGCTACATGCATAAACTGCCAGCTCCTTGACTCTGATTTCCCTTGTCTTTGTGTGTCTTTGTGTGCCAGGGGTATTGTCAATGTGGCCTCCTCATCCAACCTCCTCACCAATTCCAAGAACGTGCAGTTGGTCCTGGACCCAAGCCTGGCCCTACTGAGTCGTCGCCAGCGCCGGCTGATTCGGCAGAATCCTGGCATCTTGCATGCCATTGCCGCTGGGCTGCACACTGCCATAAAGGAGTGCAAGTGGCAGTTCCGCAACCGCCGCTGGAACTGCCCGACCACCCACAGCCCAGCAGTTTTTGGCAAAATTGTCAATCGTGGTGAGCCTCTCTTGTCTTTCTAACAATGTTTGGACATTTTTTTGGGCAGGATGTAATGGAATCTTGTACACATTTAAAAGGCTTTGTCTCCAAATATTTTCCAATTTGGGGCAAAAAATTGGCAAAGCCAAGTCTGAAAGGCTGGATCAGGTTCTGATGGGAAGTTTTGATGTTGTTTCATCAGGTTGCAGAGAGACAGCATTTGTATTTGCCATTACCAGCGCAGGGGTGACCCATGCTGTGGCTCGCTCCTGCTCAGAAGGGGCCATTGAGTCGTGCACATGTGATTACCGCCGCAGAGGTCCTGGAGGGCCAGACTGGCACTGGGGGGGCTGCAGTGACAATGTGGACTTTGGCCGGATGTTCAGCCGTGAGTTTGTGGACTCCAGCGAGAGGGGCAGAGATCTGCGCTATCTCACCAACCTACACAATAATGAGGCTGGCAGAATGGTAAGGATTTGATACTCAAACATGCCGTAATTGTCTGCTTTTGTCAGAATTCCCCACATGCTTTTGTAAAATTTCATCAGAACCCTTTGGTCTTCCCTTCTGCAGACTGTGTCGTCAGAGATGCGTCAGGAGTGTAAGTGCCATGGCATGTCAGGCTCCTGCACTGTTCGTACCTGTTGGATGCGCCTGCCCAGTTTTCGCACAGTGGGAGACTTCCTTAAGGACCGGTTTGATGGTGCATCCAGAGTTGTTTATGCCAATAAAGGAAGCAACCGTGCTTCTCACCGAGCAGACCCCCGGCATCTGGAGCCCGAAAACCCGGCTCACAAACCCCCCTCTGCCATGGACCTGGTCTATTTTGAGAAATCACCAAACTTCTGCTCATACAATGGCAAAACAGGCACTTTGGGAACTTCTGGGAGAATATGCAACAGCTCTTCTCCAGGCCTGGACGGATGTGAGCTGCTCTGCTGTGGACGTGGGTATATGACGCGGACCGAGAGTGTGACTGAACGTTGCCACTGCACCTTCCACTGGTGCTGTCATGTCAGCTGCTTGAACTGCACCAGTACGCGAACGTTACACCAGTGTCTATGATCACAGATGGACAACCAAGTGAATATTTAGGCATATATGAAAGATAAAGAAGAGCTTCTTAGCTAAGCAGGTAGTTGGCTGAGAATGCCAGTAGCACGCAGGTGGTTTGAGATGTTAGGTAGAAGCTAGAAAAGCTTCACCGCGGGTAAACTGATACAGGGAACACTCTGGCACAAAATTTCAATCAGTGTTTTTGAAAGAGGAAGGTGGAGAAAAGCACAAATATCTAAACAGGGTATATAGGGATTATATGTGCTTACTCTTTGCCTTTGGTGCTTAACAGTATTAAGAGGGTAATACACACTACAACCATTGATGCAGAATGGAAATCACCCACATCCCTCAAGTGTTTACACTGTGGATAAATAGAATTTGAAGTAGGGACAAAATGACATGTTGGAGGATTGATTACTGTAACCAGGTACTACAAGAACCTTCTTCTTCCCCACTGAGGGCAGAGACTGGACACAATGTTTCGCAGATGTTTCTGTGGCCAGAGAGCCACAAACATGTGCTCTCATAAACTGGTGAAGACCTCTAACAAGAGGGAAGTTATTTAAAAAAAATCATCAGTGTTTTGTTTTCTTTTGGTGAATGTTGGCTTCTCTCACATGGAATTGTGTGAAGTTTATCTCCAGGGATGGTCTGTCTGTTCCCAACTTGTGTGCTTAGGCCCTGGATGCAGCCGAACCACTTATAATTTCCTCACCACATTTGCCCCTTTAATTAGATTTCTCTGGATTCGAATACACCTCAACCCTGATTTGCCAGTCTGACTCACCACAGAATGGTCCTGATGTTACATGACTGGGATGAGTGTTCGCCAAGTAAAATAGAAATCTGACTGAACAAAACTTACTGAGGCAATGTAATTTGAATGTATTATCAATACACTGAATAACATGGCATGACAATATGTAGTTTGGCAAGTCTAAGGGGTCAATATTAAAAAATATCAAGAAATGTGACCTACAGAATCCGACCATGCTCTCAAAATTAAAACTAATGCCATTCTGAAACAAACATTAAAGTAACAAAAAGGTACTCAATTCCTGGGCGTAGCATTAAGCTGGTACAGGTTTGCAAAAAGTCTCAGATAAACATTTTATTTTGAAGTATACAGCCTCTGCAGAAGAAAGCATACTGTATATCAGCTAAGAGAACCAAAATGCTGTAAATATGAAAATATATGAATATATTTATAATGACATCATTGTAAGTTTGCTCGATGATTTATGCACCCGTCAGTGGCTGGAGAATATGCTATCATTAGTGTCAAGTCAGGAAATGTTTTGATCTTATGCCTTTTTCTATTTTGGTATAATGTAGCTGACACAAAATCGACTCTTACTAGAAACAGAACATTATCTTGTCTTTGCTTGTTTCCTGTAAAAATACTTGTGTTCATGCACTGAATATTTACCTGTTTTTTTATTATTAGTGTAAATACAAAATATTTATTTCTGAGGATTTTTATACTGTTATAGAGAGATGTAAGAGAAGACATTTTTGTTTAGATTTTGAGCAAAAGATTTAGGTTCCCATTGGTTTTGTATTGTATGATAGAACAATAAAGTATATATTTTCAATTAAGTTGCCCTCCTGAATGTGTCAAGAGATGCTATTATGTCTGTTGTAGTTTCTGTGTTTGAGGTAGTTTTGACAACCAACCAAGTGAACATTTAAGCCTGTCCCTGGGTGTCCTTTGCTTAATCCTATTACCACCACCAAAGCAGCCTCTTTCTCCAGCTCACAAAACATCCCTGCATCTGTTCTCCCAACCACAGAGACGGCCCCTGCTTATCTAGCCACATACCTTATTTTATACAGTATAGGATTTAACTGCATTGAATGTTTTGCTCCATTTGCTTAATGTCTGAAAGAAAAAGTATGAAAAATAATGAAACCCTAGAGTCTCCCCCAGCCCCTGGCAACCTGACTAATCATGGGAGTTTGGAAAGCTTTCCACTTTCTCCTTATCCCACCACAGCACAGGAGCTGCCAGGGCCATCCAGATAGAGCACAGTGGAGGCAAAGTAAGGCCACCAACACACATTCCAAACATCCACAGGTCCCAATAACAGAGCAACAAAGTTGTAGCTGTGAGGGCAGACAGGGCAACACAGGACCAAGGATGAGAAATCTTCTGAATTACAGGCCAAAAGTGGGGGATCACAAGGGGCTGCTTTGCCTTAGGCATGAACAGAGATCAAGAAGTTAAGTAATAACTGAATAAATTGAGCAGCGATTCGTCAGCATCTCAAAGAAAGTAGAAAGTTTAAATCCGTAGACATAGGGGGATTAAGAGGACACAAAGAACAAACAAGACCAAATGGAATTGAAATACTGCAAATCGTGGGGTCACATGAGGGTGGACGGCATACCAAAACAAAAAGACGACAACTTCACAGAGTAACAAATGTGATTGCTCCAAAACATTCATTTTCTGTCTCGTATTACTGGATAAGAGGGTGTGAACAACATGGTTTGGCTTAAAGTATGATGTGTGTGTGAGGACAAAAGTGAGGAAAAAGCAAAAGCTCACAAATATGAAAAACAAAACAAAACTGGCTTGAGAGGGAACTGATAGGTGATCATGGTTACACAGAAAGAAACAAAAGAAAGAGAAAGTGGCAGACAGATTTAAGAAAAGAAGAGGGAAGGCAGAGTTCAACTCCCAGGCGTGAGAGTGAGATGGGTGAGTTGGGAGAGAGAGTGAGTGGAGGGGGTGCTGGGAGTGCTGAGGAGTCAGTGATAATTAGCTCAATTAGTGACAAAGGCAGTGTAATAAATACCGACTTAGTGTCTGGGTCCCTGCTGGCCTCTCCCTGCACAGCCTGCGATGTGGCCCTGGCCTGACGGACAATTCATTAAACTGACAAAATACCCCACCGTCCAGGCGTGACGCAGCGAGTTAGCCCCCTACAGGCCCAGCTCATTGTTCTAATTGTCTGGGCTGGAGTCACTTTGTGGCCGCCTCCTCCTTCACCCACCCCGCCTTCACGCTCTGCCTTCAGAAAACCCATGGAGTTAATGCCCCTACCTTACTCTGTAAGTAGGTGATCGGCAGGTTGGGGAAAAAAAAGCAGTAAGAGTTCCTTGGGGTGGGGCGGCTGATGGGGGAGGCAGTGGGATTAGCGAATGGAGGTTGCCTGGGAGTGCTGGGAGCAGCACCGATCGGAATGTAGGAGAGATGAGTCCAGAAGCTCGGATGCAGGACAAAGCGAGAGTTAATAAGGAAAGATTGAAGGGGCTGGCGACAATGGGCCGCCACCCGAGTCGAGATGAAATTGCTTCCGAGGATTATTGGGAGAGGGTGTGAGCGTTGTAGGCTTTTTGTGTGAGTGTGTGTTTGGTTGGGCATTTGTGTGTGCAGGGGCAGGGGGAGTGCTGGATTGATGGCTGCCCCTCTGGTTGGGGAGCAGGGGACCAGGGGAGGCTAACCGGCTGTTCCCACAGTCTGTTCTGCTGCAGCCACCTTTGACACACGGGGCTGCCAGGCGTCGAGCAGGCAGCCATGGTGAGAAGGGCACAAACAAAAACAACAGCTCCACTGCACAAAAAGTCACCATCTCTGGTAGGCTGGTGGAGAAGCACAGGCTGGAGGTGAGGGCGTGAGGAGGGAGAAAAGGAAGGAGAGCAGGAAAGTGTGACAAGGGAGGATAAAAAAGATATATATATATATAATGATGGCACAAAATTGTACAGCTGGCTTGGATCAGCCACTGTATTTCCAATATCTTAAGATAATAACACAATGACAACCAGCTGCAACTTACTCATTATCAGAATATGTACTGTCTCACAGTGCAACAACATGCGTTTCTCCAAAATCAAAATGCTTAATTGAACCATTATCCTGTCTTTATAGGACCCTTAACTTCAGGAGCAACTTAACAGGCGACCAGGGTCAAAGGTAATACAACCATTTTGCCAATTAAGTAACTTGACAATAAGGCACACAGACCTCTTTGACCTGAGAGTGAGAGGGCCACTTTATATAAATTGTGTTCATGATTTAAGCTTGACAAAGGAAACTGTTTTCACTTGCCCAAACTGCGCTCCTTACGATAATTCAGCAATCAGGTCAATCGCCACAGAACATGCAGAGATGATGAGACGGCATAATGAAGGCACAGCAGCTTCATATTAAAATTCCTGCTAAATTGTGGAAAAATGTTTGCCCGTTGGGTGGAGTTGGCTCTAATTTGAAGGGCGTATGATAAAGAATTTAGTATTGGGTTTGGGTCACCGCACTGAATGATAGGCTGCTCCCAGTGGTTGTGATGGACAATGTGGCATGGCTTGGATCTGGCACTCAATGGTGATTTGATTTCCGAGCTGCCCCAACATTTCATTGTAATCCAAGCATTCGACTGTGGGCCATGTTCCAATTAATTAGGGTATTGTTATGATGGGAACACCCTGACACAGCTCATGTAATAATCAGAAGCATTTGTTTGGTGCCTTTAAGTCACCGCAGGGCTATTATGTAATAAGATATGCATTTACATAAAGAATTATAATCAACTAAACCTCACCTAAAGTTACAGAAAACTACCCAGTGGATTAAGAGCGGTCAATACAGTTGGTCAGATTTACGCAAATTCAATTCAAATTTCTAGGACGCAATGACAAGAGCGTGAGGGTGCGAATGTGTACATACGTGTGTGAGTTTGTGTGCATACTCAAGCCAGTGTGTGTGGACAGCAGCTGGGAGGCAGACACGGTGCAGCAGAATCGTCCCCTAGCAACTGACCTTTTCGGCAGATGGCAGTTCCAGAGTAACAGCCACCCAGCATCACAATGGCCGTGGCCTCCTAACATCTCCATCACTTCATCATCTGCCGACCTGCCACAACCTGTCACACAGGAAGAGAGGGAAGGTTACACCCAACACCAGCAAATGCACACATGCATACATGCACTCAAGTATCCCTTTTTATCACATTCCACACACACACATTAGTTTGGGTCTGCGCTCGACTGTTCCCAGTGCTCCTTGGGTATTCAGCAAGGCCAGTCGAAGGGATGAGAGGAGGAACGATTTAGTAGAGACACAGAGGACACTCACTGCTGTCCGCAAACCTCCAGACACTCTCAAACCACTGCTTTCCGTTGTTGGGTTTTCCGCACATAGTGAATCAGGGTGGGAATGTGGACAGACCACTCGACCATGGTGAGCAATCAGTATGATGTCTGTGGTCAGGCTCTGTGCCCCTGTGGAGCGAGATGGAGAGCGAGCCCTGCAGTTAAGGTGGGAGGGATAGAACTTTGCGGCATCCGTGTGTGCATGCGTGTGTGCGTTTGTGATATGCCAGCACTCTTCACATGTGTAGAAGCATGTCGTGACTTGTAGCCTCCTGCGTGTGAACACAGATAAGCCGGCGTGAGTAAATCTGCATGGGGTGATAATATATTTTGAGCTATCAACCCCCCCCTCCCACCCCTCTGCACCTACACAGCATGCCCTCTTGATTGTCTTGGCTTGATAGTTCATTTTTCGATGATATTAAATACTTTTCCAAACCTCAAGGCTGCTGAGGCGAACACCTCATCACCCTGAAATGTCACCTCTAACAAAATACCTAAAAGTGGTCTTCAGTCCATTGCAAACACTGAGTGGTCAGCTTTAAGTACCATTTGACAAAAAAAGTTGGATATCCACAGGCAATATGGTGACAACAATTACCCAACAAGAAAAAGTTAAACTCCCCAATCACACATCTATGAATGGTTAACCTGGCAAGACCAGACAAGAGACAACCAACAGATAAAGTGACATGTCAAAATCAATCCCACTGGGATTAAGTGTTTTAGGTGGAAAACTGTGCGTCAGAGTGCGACTTTAAACCACTGTATATTCTGGGAGAGATCATATGCTAGCAAACACTGTTGGTCCTCCTGTAAACAGAGCTTTAATGACAGGGAAAGACTTTGGGAAAGGACAACCAACAGTAGAAATGTTTACGGACATCTGCCAGTATATGGGTACAGCACAGCAACGTTTCGGGTCCGAGATCCACATGAAATGCGAGCGCAAACTGTGGTGGAATCTATGTGACACAACATAAGCCTGAGCATCATTTCACCTGTCAGCAGGGATGAAGCCTGCATTTTTTCGGACCAGTCCGTGATAAACTGCAGCAATATGTGCCTGGCTATATTAAATGTTAACACTTCTCTTCAACCAAATGTACCTAAAACACTGGATTTGAATGTATGATTTTTTTTTTAGCACTTTGTACTGTTTTACTTGCCTAGATGGGAGATCAGTTGTGCTACATAGTGAAATATGACAGCAATACCACAGCAAGTCAAAATGCCTGTATCTGCCTTGCACTTAACCAATAAAGATGATCCTGATCGCGTTATTAGTTGGCCCTTGTTGACATCATCTGGACCACAACATGCCATCTTTGAGTCAATAAACCGCACTGAGAAATGTATGAAGGCACGGGGCCATTATCTCTAATCTCGTAATACAGTTGGAAACAAAAAGAGAAATGCTCAGTTTTTGGTTTTAATTACAAGCTGTTTTTACAGCGACAGTGGGCGAGGGCTCAGCACTGACACAGCAGTAGAGGAATGTTTATTTGCTGCAGTTTAGGAGCCGAGTGGCTTGCAGGAACTATGACACATTCCTGTGTCACTGGCTCTCCCGCTCGCAGACACACTATCGCATTCACACACTGGCGGCCCATGTGTCGGTTCACAGCTGCACAGATGGCTACACAACTATTCCCTCCCAACCGTCCACAAAATGTGGCACCTCTGGAATCTGTAAGCATGCCCAAACCGTACGCTCATTCATGGCGACTTAGTGTGACACGACTTACTAGACCTAATACTTCCCCCAGGTGTCACACTGTGTGTGTGTGTGTGTGTGTGTGTGTGTGGCAGTTTTACAACAGTGACTTGAAGATGAATTATTCACGCCTTACTTCAGCATTATGGTGATCCCTCAATGTGTGCAAACCGCGCACGTGTGCTAATATGTGTGTGTACGTCTGTGTGGCTGGCTGCACACACCTCTCCATCTTTCTTTCTGCAGTCCTATCCTTTATCCCCAGCATCTGGCAGCCAAAGCCTGTAAAGAAGACATTTCTCTTGGCAACTGTTTTTTAAAGGCAGTGACACAGGGGACAGCCAACCACAGGAGCCACACATCTCCCAATCTACATGCATACTGAGAACTGCTTGCATAACAGAACAGCCCCCATCTCCCTCTCTGAAAACACACACAATTCTTTCTCCTTGTCACACACACGCACACACAATACTTCTCCCACCCACCCTTGTCTCTCTGCAATATACTCACCCAAGCTTTGAGGGCTAATCGCTTCCAGAGCTGCCCTGCAAACTGTGCCAGCAGCCTTTCAGTACATTTTGCATCCTAAAAGGTTCCTTCTGGTCTCTAAATGAATACTGTGTGAGTAAAATACATGAGCTGGGTGAGCTACACAGCAAAAAGCCAAAAGTGCTGTGATTTTAAGTACAAACGTGTTTAGTGACATTAAATGCTGAATGTTGTTGACATGGGCAATGTCCAAAGCGCAAAGTTAAATAATGAAAATTGCTCTGTAAATGCCAGCATTTGGGATGCTACAACAATCACCCAATGATGAAAGGGCACCAAACCAACAACACTGCCTTGCAGAGGAGACTATTGAACGATTAATTGCACCCTGAGTGCACCTGAATGTGCCCTTGTTTGACACTCAGCGGCTGAAAAATAAACATGTTCTTTGTATAATACAAATGGCACAATAAGAGCATTAATATCATGTGCATATTGTAGCCCATTCAGGGTCAAGCTGTCGTGAGAAGATTCTCTGAACAGCAAGCATGTTGGGACACATCTTTGTTTAGCTTGGCTGCTAGTCTTAAGGATTTATGGCATCTGAATCATCTAAAAGACAAATGGGTGTGTAAGCTTGATAGAATAATTGTTCTGATTTTGATGGGCTACCAGCTACACATTTGTCCTGCAGCCAGAAAGTTCCCTTCGTTAATCCTCTGGAATATAAACACGTTTGTTCGATTACAGCTTGATTCACTTTTTGAAAGGTAGGTGAATGAGGTGGCTTGTGAAGAAATGTGCGGTGGGGGCAGATGGCAGGTAAATTGTACACAGTTTTGTTCACCCAATAGTCCGGGTATAAATGTGTGCAAGACAGTGCTCACCTGTGTTTGCACTGCAGGGGTCTTTAGGATGTCCCCTGCCTTGTTTATGATGGACTTCTGTCCCCCAAGAACCTTCCTTATTCATCTTCAAGGTTGTACAGGATCTGCCATGCTCCAGTGAGACCCTGGAGAAGGAAAGACAATTATATATTATATATTTATCACCCTGGGGAAATACGACCTGTGCTTCTGACCTATTATAACTGTTTAGGAGTTAGCTCTGAGGAAAGGGTGCTCCACACTAAACCCTGCTGGGATTTGAACCCAAAGTCTTCTTGAAAAAATAACGCTAACTAATGAGCTAATGAGTCAACCATTTAAAACTGAATACATTACAGGTTTTATAACGTGATTGCTGAACACAGTCTACATTGGCCTAAATTTCAGTTTCCCAAGTTACAGTAGTATCCAATTTAACCTTCAAATGTGCAGCAAGAAGCTGCACTAAGTATAAGCTAAATGCATAAGTGGCCTTGCATTGCAGTCATTGTGTGTTTTGACTAGGACACATCAGTGATGTTGCATAGAAGCTGCCTTAAGACAAGACTGAGGGGACCGACACACGTTCAACAAACCAAGTCAGCGTCAAGGAGCAGTGCTGTAAACGGCTGCCATCTGGTGGCTCAAGGATCGAATTACAAGCTTTCTGTTGGCTCAAACTAAACCAAAGTTGCACAGCAAAAGCCACCTGTTATCTGCACAGAAATGGGCGAACACATGTAGACTACAAATGAAGGTCTTCAAGCAAACGTTACTCAAGTCCCAACTTACTCGCAGGGAAATGCAAGAGCTGTGCAAAGTGTTAGCAGCGTGTGAAGCCGTTTAATAACAGAAATCCTGGAAAGAGCGAGTCTGAATTGTCGCAGGTAACCAACACAGAGTCTTTGGCAAATTCAAGCTCATTACTGATTAGTTTAAAATACAGTCACCCAAAGATTGACCAAACAAAAATAAAAAAAATCTTCTTATAGTCCAGAGCGTCCGGACTGAAATGCTCGTGTGAGTTGAGTGAGCGGATAATGCTCCTCGCTCCATACTGCAAAGCACTATTTCCTTGTTTGCCAACTGCCAGAAAACAGAAGAAGAAAACGAAAATGGCGAGGAAGGAGAAGAAGAGGTGGAAGTTAAAAAAGGAGTCAAGTCAGGACCTCACGACGCAACTTCTAAATGAGGTGGGAAGTTCTTAACCAGTATATTCTAACGCTGGTGACATCGGGTCATTTGTTTGTTTGTCCCCTGCATCCCATAAACCAAAAGCAATGACAGACCACCTGTGAGTAAAATGAAATGCACCCTGTCCTGGGACCTCATAAAGGACACCTGTCACACAGTCCAAGTGGTCAAATGCTGCAGGGTTGGCTCACTTTATTCATGGTGATCTGTATTAAGAAATGGATATTTAAAAAAAACTCAACTTCTTAACTGTCTGGAATAAAGGTAGGGATAAAAAGCCCATGCTGCTTTTTTTTTTTTTTTTTTGCATGTTTAGCCATTTAATTACAAACCACATACAGTTTTAACACACATACAGTTTTTAACACACCTCTGAAGCAGCCACTTGTTTTGCAGAGACTGTAATTTAGGGCTGCAACCAACAATTATTTACATTATTGATTAATCCATCTATAATTTCTTTGATTAGTCAATGAAATGTCAGAAAAATTAGGAAAATGCCCATCTGTAATTTCCAAGAGCCTGAGGCGACATCTTGAGAATACTTGTTTTGTCAAAATCCCAAATATAGAAAATGTATAATTAAATAAAACAGAGAAAAGCAGCATCTGACAAGCTCAAATGGTCAATGTTTAACATTGGCAACTAATTGATTATTAAAATCGTTGATGGTTAATTTTCTGTTGATCGACTAACGGATTAATTGACCAATCCTTTCAGCACTACTTTAATTTGCTTGATAGGTAGGTCAAAGTTATTATCATTGCGTGGTAATGAACCCTAGTTGAGCTTCTGGGTTGTCATTGCTTTCAAATGCAGTATCATACAACAGCAACGTAAAAATGTCAAGTCTCTGAATATTCATTTTCACACCATACAGAAATAACTGGAAAGCTGGGGCTACATACAAAATAGGAAAAAATGCATTAAAAATAAAATGCGTGATGCTTGGAAAGCAGTCAGCTGTGATGTGCAGTGAATTGGGTAAAATGTGCAAAAACAAACTTAGAGATTCGTGCTCTCTGAAAGCTTCCTGTTGAAGACGGGTGGTAGGCACTTCTTTGTAACTGCAAATTCACAGCTAAAACTCATATTCATACAGGGTTTGCCAGCAGATTATTTCCTCAGAATCAGTAAAGCTGCACATACCACAAGTATGCATGCACGTATCTCAAGTTGTGCAAAGTCCTCAAATTAGCTCTCATGATTAAAATGCTCCATTCTGTGCGTGTTGCACATCAGACTATTTTCATCCTATGAGAAATGTTTTGAAAGGCCAGACTGAAAAAACAGAAGCAGTGCATTGGGTGGGGGCATTAATGTGGTATTTTTGTGAGCTGTTTACATCGAGGCTGCAAATTGTATTTTTTTGTTTTTGTTTTTTTAAATCTAGTGATGGTTGCATTAACAAGTGGTTTTGAATTGCACATTTAGTCAAGGGTGAGCAAATTGTCAGAATGCCCTGTTTGTCAAAGTTTAAACACTTTCATAGACCTCCATCGGGGGGTGACGGGTGCAGAGTGTGTGTTGTCAAAGTAAGAAAGAATACTCTGTTTTAGAAATATTTGGCTTTGGGATTTTGCTGTTTCTACAAATGACTGGCTTTATTCACTGCAGTTAACTAAATCAGTCACAATTCAATTACAGCAATTTATTTTTAAATGCAGCCATCATACATATTCAGAATTTCTATGAGGGAATGGGTAAATCACCAAGAACAACTTTTACCACCTATTAACTGTTGTGTGAACGGGGAGGCATGAACCATAGCACTTCCACGGATGAGCAAATATCAAGCGTCACAAGAATCTGTACAAAGCTTAAGACCTGGAATTATATGTGGGAGCAACCAAAACAGAGTTTCCACTGCAGAGGGAAAAAAAAGAAGGTCAAAACAAACCTGAAACAACATCAAAGGTCTGTCATGTAGGAGCAAAAGGTCACGTGAATATAAAGCAGTCTTGCTTGTTTGATGTTAGCCCCATTCAGTGTTGGCTGTTTTTGTACCTTGTATTTCAGATGTGTTTCTCAGAGGGAATACATTGCTTACCTGTATATCTGAAGTGTAATCGCTGAATATAGACAGCGCAAACACGCTAAATACTATTTCAGATTTGTTACAGTGACACTTTATATATGTATGGACTGTATATTGTTTTATTAAATGAGGCTTACAAGATGCACTGTGTGTTCTGTGACACTAAAGTAATTTGACATTTGTGGTTATTTATTTAAGATGTCAAGTTAAATTTAAATGAAACAAGGAAAATGAGGTGTGAAAATGTAAGTGCTCCCACTGTTTTACCAGGGATTGATTATATCACTGACAAATAAATGATCATTATTTCATATCTTATTCTTAACATGGTGCTGAATGACAGGATCATTTATGGCGTGCTCTGGTTTCTAGTTTGTCTCGTCTGTGGTTTGTGTGTGTGGGAGCAATAGTTTAACATATTTGTGATATATTTTATGTACTTACTATGTTTAATGTTCAAGTCTGTGTGTTCTGTGTATTGCCTGGCAGACAATGAAGTTAAAGTTTCAAGGCAAAATAAATTATTTGGCTTCTGTTATAGTATATATTCTACAATCCAGATTTTATTTTTCCAAGATTTATCTGTTGTTTTCAAATAGAATGACTTTAATTTTTAAGGCTAAGTGACGATTAAAACTTGTGGCTCTGCAGAGCAATTTTTAAATACTGCAGATATTTTTCAGCGACTCAATTAAGCTATCATGAATCATAGGGTTCCCAACTGTGACAGACCCATAAATTATTATTGTCAGGCCAAAATGTTGAAATGATGCATACTATGTTCCACAGATATATTAAGCTCGGAATTTGTGCACCTTTATGTTAACTCACATTAAGTAACATTGGAATATTTTAGTTATAATTATGAGGATTCAGTCTCCAGGGGTTCATATAGGCAGGTATGTAATATAATACAATATGAACCTTTCCCTTATTGTTAACTCAATAACTCATACAGATTACAGGCAGCTACCCAGATCATGAACGTCAATTCTTTACAAAATAATGTATGACATGATGACTGAAGGGCATAGCTGTATAAATTAAAAAATCTAGTGAACTGGTCTGAATCCTTTATTTCTACTCAACTGTACTTAACTGTGTTAACTGAAAGATTCTGCAGTTTCTTGGTAGTATACAGTAATCAGTTAAAGGAATACTCTCTGATCAGTAAATCTATAGCGTAATGTCCCACGAGTCTCTGCAAAGCCTGTATGATATGGAATATTACAATTGTTAATTTTGTGAAATAAATACTTAAATATCTAGTCTGCTGGGGGTTTTTTTGTATTGTCACACAGGAGACAGTGAGAAACTCAACTCTTAATGTACCTAAAGTGAAAAATAAGCACAAAATTTGGATGCCATCATAGTCAACCTAGAGAAAATCACTTTTACAATAAACTTAACTTTATTGACAGTAAAAAGTTTTGAGAATATCGAGGGGCACGCATTTGTAACTGCAAGAACATCTTGGAAAGCAACATGACTTTTTGAAATACAGTAATGAGGCAGTTGTACATCTTAACTTTGAGGTAAAGTGTTTTTGTCATGTTACATCATTCACAAAATATCGTATAACATTGAAAAGTCCACACAAGGAGACAAAAACCCATGCCTCATTTTCACTTCTTGAAATTACTTCACATTTCAAAAATAATTCACAATTCAGGGAAAAGCAGAAAATGACAAGCACACATGCTATATTCCATTCACACACACGTCTCTACTTATCAAACCAAGTGCATTTTTAGATCACTTTTTTTCTCAAACAGTTTTCAAGTATATTTTTGCCTGCGATCAAAGGAAATTAAGTTAAACTATGAAGCAGCAAACCCACAATAACAAGTAAGAATACTGAGTTTGGTCTCATTCATGTTCCCAATATTAACATTATCAGATAACTCACCATACTGTAGCAATAAGGTTTTTGGGTGCTATAAAGAAGCAGGAGGTAACATTTCATGGACTTGAGGAATATGCTGGATAAGATTTGGAATATAGCTGATTAAATACACCAAGGCTGAAACAAACAACACTAAATAGATAATCACAAGTGATAACTGAACAGATACAAACTGATTTGTTAATTCATTTTTAAATAATTAACTTGTTAATTCACGTACAGTATGCAAATAGTTTAAAATCTCAGCCTCAACTGCTGAGTGCAAAACCGCAAAAAATAATTGTTTTAGTTTGAACTGATAGTTAATTCTCAGTCACACATTGCAGCAAACTTGAGTGTAGACTGCAGAACCAGTGCAACGCTGTGGGATTCTGTAGAAGGCTGGCTCCGTTTAAAAACACACCGGTGCTGCAAATTAGATGGTAAATGATTGTGAATATTATCCGATAGATCAGTGCAGTAGAACCATCACAGAAAAGAAATTGCAAAGCCGTCAAGTGCTTCGGCAAAGATGTTCATATATAAGCAGGAAACCTAAAAGTGCAATCCTGTATAGGTATAGCACCCTGGGCCATCTCAGTCAGGGTCTTACTGTACACTACATGGCTCATGGTCTGATCTGCACCAGGTTTCTAAGGCTCACTTTAAAATCCAAAGACCTCTTTTACATCCGAGCCCGTTTCACCCTCAGGTGAATGTTTTCAAGTTAATTTCCTTCAAGATTTTGCTTTGTCCTGATAGTCTCGCTGTGCAGCTGCACATATTCTCTCTTCTGAGGTGACTTCACGCACCATGCTGTAAACAATGTATTCCTACAGCAGCGCACTACTGTAGGAGTTAAGGCAATCCATTTCTGTGCTTTGTCTGTGACAAAAGCTCCTCCCAAACCCAGAGGCACAAAGCTCTCAGTGCATATTAAGCTTACCTGACACACTACACAAAATACCCTCTTCAACCACAAAAACAAAGCTCTTAGTGCATACTAGGCGTACCAAATATAATTCTTAAAATGTACATGCTTTTCTTAACTGCCTGTGCACACGATCTCTCAAAAGTGCTAACTAAATCACTTAGCAAAAGATGGCTAGTCAAGATTTTTGAGCACCAGTTCCCCTCCAGTTTTTTGTGTTTTTTTTTTGAGTTAAGAGGAAATCCCCAAAGAAGGCACTTTTGAAGCAAAACCGGCAGTTTTGCCAGATGATTTGATATGGGAGTGCAATCAATCATAGAATGTAATTTGCCTCCACTGAACTTTAAATGTTGTGATTTTTCAATCGCGTCTGCGTTAGCTTAATAAATATTATCACAATAAAACCACAGATGCTTTTACTAACACTATGGATTTAAAGCAACTTATCTGGTGCAGAACAAACGTGAGCCCACAACTTTAGAGAGCAGCAGTCCCCTCTTTTCATCTGACCACTATCCCCTCTCCTCAGACCACCTGATGCTCTCCGCGGCTGATGTGAGACGAGAACTCGTAGCGGTCCTGGCTGCGGTGGCCACAGATGTTGCACTCGAAGGGTTGGTGGAAGCCGTGACAACCCATGTGGATGGTGAACATGACATGGTCCAGGAAGAGGATGCGACAGTGCTGGCAGTGGAAGGACCGCACAGGTCGCCCATCCCTGTCTAACACCTGCACAGTCTCCCTGGAAGAAAGGAATGAACCAGGGCTCCTCTTTACTATGGTGGGGAGTACAGGACATGGTCTCTCCCATTCTGGGTCTAAGTCTTTGGCCTGGTTGGGGCTGGAAGTGGGATGGCTGCGGGGCAGTGTGAGGGTTTGGTAGTGGAGGTGGTGGTTGTTGGAGGTACTTGTCGGGGCTGTAGCCCTTGTGCTCTGCTCTTCTGCTGTGCTCTCTGTGTCTGTAGAGTCGGGGCAGCCGTTGGGCGAGGTGGTGTGGCTGTGGACTGAGGGATGGTCATCGCGGCCTTCACCTGCCTCCCGCCTCATTGCTGTCGGCCCACCTCCACCATGGGCTCGGGGGCCCTGAGGAGTCATGTTGCTGTTGATGGAGCCCATAACTGTGCGTAGCTCCGACAGGAAGGCAGAATGGAGCGCAGGTGCCTCATGGATCTCCCCTTTACCCCTGCTGCCTTGGAGCTGTGAACCAGCCAACCCAGCAGGCTGAGAGCTCATGAGGTCCCCCTCTTTCTCAGAGCCAGAGGACAATTCGTAAGGTGCTTCAGGTAGGTCAATGTGCATGTGCCTTTCACCTAATAAAAAGGACACATCAGTAATAAACAACGATTAAGATGGAGTGTCTCCTGCGTTGACCTGGATCTGCTCCATCTGGCCCATTTTCGTGGAGCAACATGGACCAAACGTTTATGATTTTATGATGCCAGACAAGATTCTTATTACTTCTGTACTTTATCAGCCCCTTATCAGGCTAAGTCATTATTATTGTAAAATTCAAATTAAACATAGACTGTGTATGTGTAATAGGTTATAAATCAAAGGTCAAATATATTTCTACACTCTCACTAAAGATGAGTAACATGGCTTGTCTTCTTAAAAACCACTCACCCAAAAACTTCTGTGGTGTCGACCTCTTGCGTTTGGTGATGCTAATAGCCAGCCTATCCACAAACTGAATTTTTTCATTGGATATCTGGAGCACAGGTTTAGTAATTGTCTCCATATTTACTGACTCTTCACCTGCAAACAGAAAGACCCTCGTTGTCAATATGCCGACTACCTCATTATGTTAAACTTTCTTATTCAAACTATTGTCCTTTACTATCATGCAGAAACGTACAGGCTTGTTGTCTAGAGATGCTATTGAGTTTCATGTTGGTGTGATGTGTTACCCTGTGCTGTCTGTGCCTTGACTGCTGTCTGGTGGTCGAGGCTCTTCAGATAGCTATGGCAACGCTCTAGATGTTCATCCAATGTGCTCTGTTGCTTGTAGCTGCGGCTACAGTAGCTGCATTTGAAAGGTTTTCCCACCGTTGGAGAAGGAACTGCAATTCAGAGGAAAGAAATGTAATTGATTTCTTCTGAGATTAACAAAAGGGCCAAAATTTCACCCTTAGGCAATGGATGCTGTTGTTCGAATGAACGAGAAATATCATGTAAACTATGGTAATTTATTGGTATGTTTGTGGGAGGGGATTTCCATGAAAAATAACACAACTAGCTTTGAGAGAATGGATTTCCCCATTGATTGGCAATTCCTGAAATTGTTCTATGTTACTTGCCAGTGACGACAGAAAAACTTCTAACCCTTAACCGCAGCGTATCACCTTAGTAAGCCATCGGAAAGACTGACGTCAATTCGCTGAAATCCAGTTTGCAAGAATCTTTTCTTCGAAAATGAACCTCTGCGACCCGCGGAGAGATCCACCAAGACCTTCTGTAACAAGTCTATGTGAACACCTGTTGAATGTGTGTTCACAAATTGAAAGCACCAACAGGATTTCCTGTTTTCACAAACTGTTAAATGTCATATTTTGTCATGTGTTTTACAGTACACTCTGGTAAAAAAGACCGATTTCCTCTGAGCTTCACAGAAGGGAGAAATGGACCCGCTTCTACTCCTTACCGTTGTTTCATCCGTTATACCTCATCACAATAAGGAATAATATTGTTATGTAACAACTGCATCCATCAGGTCCAATAACTGAATAGGTACATTTATGAAAAATCTCTTCATAGTGTATGCTTGATGTGTTAAGTACTGTTGTATTGCACTCACTGATTTTACCTGCATGTGTGCGTAGATGTCCAGCCAGGGCATCTCTCCGGCGACACGCGTAATTGCAGATGGGACATTTGAAAGGCTTCTCTCCCGAATGCAACTTGATGTGGCGCAACAAGTTCCCCTTCTGGGTGAAGGAAGCTCCACACTGGTTACACTGGAACGGCCTCTCGCCTATGAACACGTGGATGGACAGAGGATTTTAGAGGTAAATGATTTCAAGTATTGCCTTTATTTAATGGCATTTACAGCAATGGTACATTTCACCCATGAACAGTATTTGTCTTGCATTGTCGTTAACACTGGCTTGCTGGATTGTTCTCACCTGTGTGGCTACGCTTGTGCACCATCAGCACATTGGGTCCGATGCAGATCATCCCGCACACTTCACACTGGAGCTTCCCATTGGGCAGCCGGATAGGTCCTGGTGAAGCAGCGTTTGGACTGGCCACCTCATTGTAAATGCTTGCTCTGTCTCTTGCAACCCCAGCGTACTCTGTGCTCCCTTCTTCCATGGGGTCCCCTCTGTCATCCCTCCTGCTGTCGGCCCTCACAGCCTCTCTGTTCTCTGGCTGTGGAGCACCTGGTGACTCATCATCACTGCACAGCTCAACCTTGATGGAGTTTGCTTTGTAGAGAGAGGAAAAAGGGGGGGGAAAGCACATTTTCTTTCATAAAGAATTTTAATAAAGAATTCTATACAGACCACGTGGCCACAATCAAACAAAGGAATGATAACTGACCACTAAGGGAGCGGTGTGGTGAGGACTGCTGACTGTTTGGAGATCTCGCTGGAGGGCCCTGCAACCCACCATAAAAATCCTGTTCCGTTGATGACTCTCCTCCATTACCTGAAACACAAATATGCCCACATTATAAAAATAAACATTAAAGTCTGGAGACCGTACACACAAATGTATAGTAGTTCTTCCTTTGTATATAAACTTACCTTGTGCATATGAGCGTCCATTGCAGTCATCAGCATTCATTCTCTCACCAGATGCCTACAGAAGTGTGATTTAAAAACAGATACTTACTTACTTTTCCCACCATTCATAATGATAATGTTTGAAAAGATCAGATTTTCCAAATCTTAAGTCACATGAAAACTGCATATAACAGCTTTGATACTAACCCCATCAAATATACTTACCAGCTGTTTCTTGGTACAAGAATAAGGCTAGGAAACAGATCCCTTTATGCTTCCAGTCCCAAGTGTCTAATAATAATTTCACTGTAATAAACTAGTAAACTTGGGTTCTGCCCTGCTATTTCTGTACCATGTAGATTCTTCTGCACCGTGGCCAGCAAATGACTATGAGAGGCTCCACATTTATAGACAGCTAATGGCCAAGAGTGTTGGAGGAGGAGTTAAAACTGCTGGGGGTGGACAAAATACCAGGAACACCTTATACTGTATAAAGCAATCTAGTGCAAAAAACTCCACAAACTATTCCCTCAAATTTGAAGCGTTGCCGTAATTACAACAATATTCAGTACTGCATTAAGATGATTTCGAACGTAATTGATCCCAGGTGGGAAATGTATCATTAGGGAGGTAGAGAGGGAAACAATATCCAAGTTAGAAAGCTATATACAGCACATTAACCAGTGGGAATAAATGTATGTATATAGGTTATATCTGGTTTTATGTTTTACTGTTAATTGTTCCCGTTATGTTTGTCCACCCCCCTGTATACGTGCATTGGGCTATTAATAAATAATGCGGGAAAATGCACCGTAGGTGACATGGTACAGTTGGCCTAGTCCACAGCAGACAACAAAGTCAGCTCTGTAGACTATAATCTCCAACAGTGTCGGTGCAGAGTTACAGCCTTCCCAGACGTGCAATGTGTTGATGTCATGTGCCCAGATTTAAGGTGTCGCTCTGCTCAATTTCATGCTGACAGCAAGACAAGAGAGAGACAAACGGACCCAGATGTACAAATGCTGCACCTTTTGCTCAAATGGATGACAACAATGGACAGAGGAGACTGTGGAGCGGTGGGGGGGGGGGGGGGGGGGGCGGGGGGCCGGCCCGCGGGGGGCGCGCCCGGCGGCGCGGCGCGGGAGCGCGACCCCCACGGGCAGACGTCGAGACTCCCCACGCTCGCTCAGCTGACG
>JAVQJF010030792.1:0-12414 GCA_036023855.1 Gadopsis marmoratus | reverse complement strand
GTAATAGTACAGTATTGTTTGGGCTAAATATATCAGCTTGAAGTAGTGGTTTCATCTCTCTGAATTATATATTATTATACATAATGTGATTATTAATACTGAAATATGAGTGTAAGCAGTATGCTACTGTTGCAGCTGGAGATGGAGCTAGTTTGAACTACTTTATATACAGAGCAGTTTAACCTAAGGTTCAGGCCCATCCAAAGAAGATTAAATTGTTTACAAGAGCACAATCCTGTTGAAAATAGCACAAATTCATCATAGATCTAGCCTCTTAATCTTGCTCTTAATTTGCACCAGATTGATGCATTCAACTTTAAAATATAAAAACTATTCTTTCTGGGGGAAAGATTGGCCCCCAAGAGGGTCCAAGGTCCATTAGACTTTATGCCACCCCAGTGTAAGTCAGTGCCCCACTTGGGCCACCCTAGTAAAAAATGTCTGGACACGCCACTGCTAAACTGTTGAAGATGAAGGAGGCCAGACATCTTGGCGATATGATCTAATCATAAGTCTCACCTGACTTGCCAGCATAATGCCAGCATAATGAAACCAGATGATGTGATGTGAATCATCACTCTGTCTGTAAGTGCACCTGGCAGATGCAGCCTGGAGATGAAGGAAGTGAGTGCGAATGATTTTAATGTTGTTTACGTTGTACTGGATTGCCATAATTTCACCCCATCTGCACACAGAAATGAATGGTACCGGGTATGGACACTGATGGGAAGGAATGAAGGCTGAAACATATTTTCTGTTCAACAACAGTGAGTCAGAACACTGTACAATGGAAGATGTACTCACAAGTGAAGAACACGTTATTTTACTGACTTTCACTTATATGATTTCTGGCTAATGAACTCCTTGGCACACCCAAGCATTAACTAAGCTAATGCCACTTTAACTATTTACAATAATGTGTGTGTTTGTGTGTGTACCTTGTGGATGCAGCCTTGAGGTCGGTGAAGTGCGAGTGTAGGATTCGGATGGTGTCGTAACACACCACGTTGACAAGGTCAATGTCAGCAAGCCTGGCTCTCAGTTGCCCAATCATCTGCCACCAGTCCTCAGACAGCATGGAGTACAACTGACCCTCATCGCGACTCAAAGGGATGTACCAGGACAGGATGTAGTCTCTGTAGGCATAGTCAAACACTGAGGAAAGACACATGCGGAGAGAGAATATCAGAATGTAATTTCCATTCAAAAACATCACAAGATGTTGACCAGAGTGTAAAATAAGTAAACACAAGATTCTCTCCAATCTTTGCTCTTTTCTCTTATAACCTCTGAAAATTTTTCAAATTTTACAGATTGGGAATGTAAAAGTCACTATTTGAATGAATTTCTCACAACACACAGACGATGTGTGATGAGGGGTCAATTATACACTGCTTCGGGCAAATTCATCTGTGGAATTCACATTAACACTGTAATAACAGCATACTGATGTTACTAATTCACATTTGTTCTGAAAGAAATGAGTATGACATATCCCTTCCTTGAATCATAACTAAAGTGAAACTCCATAAAAGACGTGAAAATCGATCTTTCCTTTTCTGATCTGTTAACTAAAGGGAGCATCCTTTAGCTTTCAACTGTGCGCACTTTAAAGGGATCTAAACATCTTTACTCTTTAGCGTATGTGACACTAGGGTTACAGCAAGTCAGTTTGAATGAATCTGATGTGAGCTAAGACTGTCATTTTTACTGTGTATATATGTGTGTACGTCACCAATATACCATGTGGCAAGAGTACCTTCTTTTCTCACATAAAAATGGTATTGGCAGGTATATTGGTGCCCTTTTTTTAACCATACTCAAGAGTTCTGCACGTTCTCCATTTGTCTGCATAGGTTTTATCCCTCCTCGCATAGTCAGAATACAGGCAGCAGGTTAGGTGAACTGGTGACTCTATTACCTATAGGTGAGAATGCTGTCTGTGTGAGTATTCCTGTGATGGACTGGCGACCTGTCGAATGTGTGTAGCCACCGCAACCATTAAAAGGATTAATGGTAGCAATCAGATGGATAGATGAGTGAATGGATGGGAAAGGCTACTGCTTTGATAATTTTACATTAGTAGATCATTTCCATTTCTCAATCTTATAATTAATAAATTAATTAAAAAACACAATAAAATTAAATAATTTCAATGAGATCACTGATCAAATTAGATCAATATCGAGCACCATTTTCTTTTACTCTGGAAACCAGTTATAAAAATATTGACTTGGAAGGCATTGGCATTAAAAGAAATTAAAATAAATGGACAAAAGCATCAAAAATATATTCTAACAAGTGATTTTATGTAGTGTCTTATGGGCTATTCTTAACTGTAACTGCACCAATAGATCGATTAATTGATTAGGAGATCATAAGGAAATTAATTTCCATTTTAATAACTGTTTTGATTATCGATTAATTGTTTCAGTTTTTTTTTCAAGCAACAATGTTAACCCTTTGCTGGTTCCAGCTTGTTAAATGTGGTGATTGGCTGTTTTTCTTTGTCATTTATGACAGTAAATGAAAAGTCTTTGGGTTTTGGACTGTTGGTTGGGCAAAAGAAGCAATTTGAAGATGTCACTTTGGGCTCTGAGATTTATAGATTAAACAATCGATTAATCATAAAAATAAATAAATCGGCATATTAATTGATAGTTGCAGCCCTATTCTTAACAACTATAAAAATGTGCTAATAATGATAGGTCCCCTGGGAAGCTAATGCCCTGGAATTGAGTGCTTGATTAAAATAAAATAAAAACTGGGTACTAACACAAAATGGATACAGAAATACAATCCATCTAAATAAGTGACACAGCAGGTCTGGACTGTGAACCTAATAATGTCATCATAAGCTCGTAACACACACTCCGACCAAAACAAACCTTTTCAAAGTAAAACAGGGGAGCATGCCCTTGGTGTCAATCCTGGAACCATCTGTTATTTGGCAGCCAGACACACAGTTCCACTGACTGTGCTTCTCTGTCTGTGTGTGTACTTCTGTGCATGTGTTCGTGTGTGCATTTGAGACATTATGACCAGGACGCTCCACTGTTGTAATCCACTGTGAGTGGGAGGGTTCACTGACAGGCCATGGTGACGGACAGAAACAGAGCTCTATATATAGTCATTTGTTTTCTCAAAAACATAAGTTGCAAGTTTTTCCACTACTGTCAGGAACATTTCATGAAGTGTCAGTGATGCAAACCAGTGAGCCAAGACACTCACTGACCTCCATTGTGAATTCCACTAAAGTCAAAAGCTGAACTGGCAGTTACTGCTACTTTGTTAAGTTAGGCTTGCTGCCTTTTTAAGCAGGACTAGTTTAGCTGTTTTTGGCTCCATGGCTGGATTAAGCTACTAACAAAATTACGTTACCAAGATGTTAACAAATTATACACACACAAAAACACACAGTATTACTTACATGAACAGCTAGGGAAGTGTTTTGTTGTGACTGCAAACAGAACATGCTGTTTTCTTTGGAATTATACATTTGTATGGCATAAAAATGTCAAGTCAGTTTCTGGTCTTCACTGAATTTTGACTAAATATGTAATTACTGCATTTTAGCTTTGCTGGGCAGTATAATGAGTGAGTTGAGATTTTGGACACCTAATTTTCATCATTTTGCATCAATACTGTCAAAGTGTAGTATGTTGCATGACTGTAATCTACACATTTGTGGATATTAACATAAATATTCTGACATGTTGATGTATTTATTTCCTGACTATATACAGCTGCACCAAGCACAGCTGAAAGCAAAATCCATTGAGGGAATTTTTAAGGCATTACATAATATATGCATTTCATATTTAGCCACTCAACTAAATGGCAGAATGGAATATAGGATGGGTGGATTCAGACACAGCTATAGGCTGTGTATTAACCCTATACATTTGATCATTATACTGACCCAGGAAGTTAAAATGCAGTAATTAGATATTTAGCCAAAAGTTTGTTAAGACCAGAAATTGACTTGACATTTTTATGCCATACAATGCATACTTCCAAAAGAAAACAGCATGTTATGTGTGCAGTCACAACAAAACACCCACTAGCGGTTTCCTGTAATTATTACATACATCAATTTTGGTGAGCTAAAATCTTGGTCGTTTAATTTGTTATCCCACATAACTAATAAGGCAGCAGCTAAATCCAGCCATGGAGACAAAAACAGCTCAATGGCCTCTATGGCCACCAAGTTTAATCCTTATACTGCTAGCCTTTGCCAAAGCTAGGTTAAATCATTTAAATTATTTATTATAAAAATATATTTTCATTCCGTTAATGCCTTTTCATTTATTGAGGTGTCACAGATAAGGCTGTTTTAAGTTGTCTTTACATAACTTCATTTCGGCCACCAAATATAGGGGCTTGTCTAGCACTTGAAAATATTAGTGTCTATCCCTGTAGTCCTGCTAAAAAAAGTAGCTAGCCTAGCTTAGCAGGGTAGCAGTAACTGCCATCATAACATTTGACTCTACTGAAATTCTGTTTGCTTTGGTTGTGCTCTATTATCAAAATGTATTAAACTTTAAATTACAAAATGCTTTAAAAGTTCTTCTTCATACATTCATGCTTAAAAAAGTTTTTTCTCTCAACTTCATCTTTTGTGTAGTTACTGATATCTGCCTTTGTAGGGCAGTATTGCACAAGCAGCAAACTGTCCATAATCCAATTTAAGAAACCTGACTTGCCTGACTTCGTTCATCATGCTTGCTGTGTAAAAAAACAATAAATGCTTAAAAAATGGCAACAAAAAAACATGTGGTAGAAATGTTTTAAATGGTGGCTGATGGCACCTATAGATAACCCACTGGAAGAGATTTACAGATGTTTTCCTGTTGTTTTGATGTTTCAATGTCTGTAGCCATCTGTTACACAATGATCTGAAACCTGTAGTGCGGACCAAAGTGTCTCTCACACTGTTTCCAAATGTATTTGCATGAATGTGGACATAAGATGGTCATAAAACACTTTTAAAAAAATATCTCTTAGGCAAAGGTGATCCATTACCTTCCTTCAGAGTCTTGTCCACATTATGCGACACCACCACTCTCTTGCTCTGGCTTGACTCCTGAACTGGCACCAAAAAGTGGGCCTGAAAAACAACAAGCGTATCAGATCACATTTCTTCACTTCACACCACAGACAAGGGACAACGGCAAAACAATCAGGAAAATCTTGGGCAACAACAGGAAGCGACTGCGTGCTTGCGTGTCTAGCAAGCCTAAAATTTCTAACAAACAAGGAAGCCGATTTTGTCATAGCTCATAGGACATGTCGACCGGGCAAATGCATCAATAAGTCATCAGTACACAGAAAAAACAAATGCTGCTGGGAGGCAGGCACTGGGCTGTGGCTACCTGTTAAAGTGAACCACAAGCCTAGTTGCAAGGACACAATTGCTTTGCATGAAGAAGAAACCCCCCTGTATTTATGCATGTGTGTGTGCAATGTGTGTGTGTGTAAATCCAGCAGCATGCCTCTGCCTCATCTATTATAGAACAACACAGTCAGGATCCGCCGGCAGGGAGAGAAGACGAGAGACGGGAGAAGGATGGCAAGGGGAAGGGGTGAAGCGGTTAAGCAGAGCAAAAGAGATTGCTTAGGGATGCAAAATTGAGATATGGGTGTTACGTGCAGTCCAGCTTGTTGGAATAAAGGTTAGATGTGACAGAGGTGCCATTAGATAACAGAATTTGGCAGCTTTCCTTAGATCGTTATAATTCAGTGTCATGCTACTATAATACAACAAGGGCTGGTAGAGGTGTGCTACATGCGAGTAGTGAGTTTAAACTGGGAGATGCCAGTATCTTACCATGAGCTTGTTGAAGAACTCCAGCCGGACAGCTGACTGCCTCCTGTTTCTGTGAAAGCAGCTGAGTTTGAGAGGACTCTTCCTGACTAGCAGAACAAAGCTCCCAGCCAGGAAACACAGCAGGGCGAAAGACACATAGATGAACAACTTCAAGAAGAAAGAGGTGAGAGTCAGGCCTCCCCAGGCCAGCTGAAACACTACTGCTGCCACCACGCCCAGGCAGAAAGCCGGGACGAACCGGAAAGAGGTGCCAAGAGAAGAGGTGGAGGTGGTAGACATGGGCCCCTCTTCTCCTCCGGTACTGCTACTCTCTCCAGCCAGTGGTGTAGTGGTAGTTGAGGGGGTGGGCATGCTGCGACCCCACCATCCATATACGTGCCACTACTAGTTAGGCTGAAAGGTTGGTCCGCTAGTCTATACGCCAAGTCAGAGAGGTAGGTATACTGTGTACATTCGTGTATACCCTTGACTACAACACTGTCCCCTAGACGAGGCATTCCCGCAACTCTGACATCTCCTCACCGACCAACACCGCTATGTTTTCACCGCTCCTAGCATCAGGCTAGCCACAGGCACGGAGCCCCGCCAGTTTAGTCATCCACAATACTCAGGGAACCGGGCTTGTCTTGGAATGGGCGACAGGAACTGACAGTCGCACAGAGAGCAGTCGGAGAGAGACCCGGGGTGATGGGATGGATGGAGCAACATCCACCGTCACCTTGGAGACAAATATAAGGGTAGTTTAGTGACTGTTGCTAACCAACTGTGCTAGCAGGAAGCTTAAAGTAAGAAGCCAATATAAGTTAGTTTGCCTGCTTAAAAAAGGAGAATACATAAAATACAAGTAAGAGCTAGCAAATAATCTGGAATTACTGTATGGTTTGGCTACTAAACCAACTGCAATAATCCCAGCTAGCTAACTAGCTCGCTTGCTAAGTAACCATTTCAACATCAGCTAATGTTAGCTTACTTACCTATCGTTTAAAAAAGGTGTGCGATAACAACACTACATTCTCGCTTTCTTCTCTGTAAAAGAATGTGTCGGGTGCTTTGCAATGGCGAATTAAAGTATCATAAACGCAACGGCAAAATAAATCAGGTCCAAAATCCCGACAGACAAAAACAAGCAGTTGTTATTTTCCTCGAGCCCCAGCTGGCTCTCGCTCTCTCGCTCTCTCTCTCTCTCTCTCTCTCTCTCTCTGTACGTGAAAGGGTGTCAGCCAATCAGCGCCCGTGTTAACCACGTACTGTGGGTTAGGTGCGCCTGTTTAAAGAATCACGACAGCCCGAATACCTAACCAACTGGGCAGCTACAGATTGTAATCAAGCATACAGGATCATACGGCGTTTTTCTGATAATTGATTTTTCTTTCAGGAACTGGCTTAAATTACTGCCTGGCATTATACAAATCTGCTTTTCATTTTGCAGCACAAAGGTATCATAGAGTGTAAATACAAAACACTATTTTTTACATTAATCGTAAATTAGCCATATCCACCTCAGATAATTTCACACATATTACTCTGAACATCTTCTAGATATTATTTTATTTTATTATTTCTTGTTCCCCTTACTTCTGCTTTATAAAATATATAAAAAAGAATAAAAGACTTAAGAATAAAAGTTAAAGTATATCTATCCTTGACTGTGTAATATTTACAATAGGTCAGGTCTTAAAGGTGATCATGCAAGAATATGAAATAATTCAATGGACAAGAGGAAGTGTTTCATTGTTTTATTTTGTGAATCATGGTTACAATGCAAATGGCAGAGAGATAAAGCTGGATGTATGTTCACAAGCTGTTGTTAATAATAAACTGTATGTGTGACATGAAGTACAGAGTATATTAAAATAATCCTTTATATTTGTAATTTTGTGTACTGTCCCTTTTTCCAGTCATGTAATAGCATTCTTTTATTTCAGACATTTGGGCAAACTCTCAGTACTGAGCTCAGCTGCTCCTTTTATCACTTTTAACACTTCCAGTTCTTGTTGCAGCCATTTTCAATGATATGATAATGGCTCCTTTTGTCTCCTTCTGTCCAGCCTTTCTTCCTGTGTCTGGCACACACACATACTTACATCAGATTCCCCTTTTGCCCACCAAAGTCTGCTGTGTGTGCATGCTGCTTCCCCTTGCAACATTCATGTCTCTAAAACAGGGGAAATATTTCACAAGCCCTGTTACAAGTATGTTGCTACTAAAGTCTTTAAAGATTATAAGTGTACACTTTCATCTATGGCCACTTCAGAAATCTGTGTGATAGAATCTTTGCCTCATCCTGGCTATATTTACTCTACATAGTTACTACTACTTTCGCTCCATCCAGATACAATCCAATAGCACAGGAGGCATATTTGTTACCAGGTGTCAGTGGTGTTGATAGTGTGCAAACAAGACATGGCATTTATTTTAGTGAATGATAAGATTAGATTCATGTTTTAGTGTGTTTTCAGATTTGAAATATGATTTTACACCAATTAATACATGTTTGCCAAACCATTTCTTCCCAAAATTGTCAAGCCAAGAAGATCTGATATCTGCTCTCCTCTGATCTAGGAAGGTGGCCTGCGATGAAGAGCATTGGGATCATCATTGGGGTCAATTTTGAAGTCAACGGGCTTCAGCTTCATGATGCTGGTCTTCAGGGAGTACCACCATCCTCTCCAAGTGTACCAAACTACGCCATCATCTGTCAATGCACTGTAGTGGCCATTGGGGTAGTACCAGCCATTAAGGTGGGCCGAGTGACACCTGGAGAAAGATAGCAGGTAGAGGAAATAATATTTAATCATTTAATCATTTCAGACTGACTGTGAATGCATACGTTTGCATTTATGTACGTCTTCGAGGGGAATGACATTCTCTTATCATGAAAACTGTACTTGTTGAACCACCATCCTCCTTTGTCTTCCTGGGCGCAATTCCCTTTATAATTATCATTGTCCTGGTCGTAGGTGCTGAATTTGATGCCCTGGTGACTGGCCCACTCTGACACATCAACCTGATCACTGCCAGACAGAGCGTCTCCAGCTGTGCCTACATAGGTTCCAAAAGTAAGTCTGTAGTGATCCTGCAGAGAGAAACAATGAGCGCTGGTCACTTTGAAAGGTAAGGAATCATTTGACCATGGCTAAACTAAGCTAGCTTCACGTACAAGCTAGTACAGACAGTAATGTAGTATCAACCTTCTCATATAACTCTCGGCAAGAGTGTGAATCATTTGCCACAATTTTGATGATTCCTTTAAGTCTGCAAATAAGGAAGATAGTGGAAAACTAATGGATGTAAATACACCAACCTTTTCATCAGCCAATTTGAAGTTTTTGTACTCAGCATACCGCTGGTGACCATCAAAGTCTTCCAGGTTAATCCTCAGAGAATAATTCCCTGTAACAGATAAATAATTAAAGCCTTCTAAAACTTTTAAATAAAATATAAAAAATTGGCTATTTTGGGAGCAGCTGAACATGTTAGCAAAAGTTCACTATTTACCCATCCAACAGCCACATTCACAATGTAAGTTCAATATTCACTCAGCTCTGTTTTTGGTCTTTGTTAAGGAATTTCAGATGCTTGAATATTTATACAGAGTAAGACAAGAGATGCTGGCACCTCTCTATCTATTCAGCAGGAACATTCTGTGTGCTTAGATAGATTTGTTGTGACGGTCATAAGGAACGCAATGACAAGGTCTTGAATGAAGACTGAGCAGCTCTAAGATTGTGTGAGTTGAGCCAGTTTGAGCCAGTGGTTAGGTGTAGATTAAAGATCATCTATGGGAGGAAGGCCTCCTTTTGGGGAAGGACAAAGACCCTACAAATATGCCTTCCTGGGGAGATAAAGTCAGAGAATTGGTTGACATTACTTTGTATTACATTGTCAACATAGATCCGCTTTCTCCTTGTACAAGCTTTAGTAAATACTTCTGCTTTGAAATTATCTGTGTCTCTGACTTTTTTTCAGCTGAGAGATTTTCCGTCACAATCTCCGTCAAAACTCATGAAAACAAATCTGGCCCTGTGGCCACTAAATATTCCATTACGTTCACCAGCTAGTCGCTAACATTGCCTGCATGCTGTTTGGTGCTGAGCAGGTATCATATAGTGGGTTAATCTAATGTTGTTAGCTGGAAACAACTTCCTGCTGTTGATGGCAATGAGGTTGATAAGTGCTTTGAGAGTGAACAAACCAGGAAGGTAAGGAAAACCAAAACAATTAGCTGAAAGACACTAAAATGCGCGTTGGAACTGCAGAGGTGGGTGATAATTCTTTATAGATTCATCACTATGAGCGCCACCTTTACCATTACATGTAAGCTATGTCTCAATTCGGGGGCTGCATCCTTCGAAGGCTGCATTTGAAGACCGAATGCATCAGAGCAGCTCAAGGCCGTCCCTTTTGGAAGACTCTTTCAAATGTGGCCTTCTTTTCCAGAATTTGGAGCATCCAGCCTATCCCAGGATTCATTGAGCTCAAGAGAAAATGGCGTCCCCCAAACATACCGTCAACCACGGCCGAACAGGATTATGCTTTTAAATGTAAATATTGTGTTTCAGCTCACTCGATTAGCTAATGATACAAATGTTAAGAAACCAAGGGCATCCGACCCCTGAATTGAGACACAGCAATAGTCATTTGATCCATTGAAAATATATGAATATCAATTAGTTCAGCTTTAAATTACAAAATGTCGTAAATGGTTGTTTGGAGCAGCAGTGACCTTGTGTTGTGATGTAATGCAGGTTGTCATTTCCAAGCCAAAACTCTGCATCCATGTCTCCAAAACCATCCTTGTACTCTGCCCACGACCTGATAGATAGATAGATAGATAGATAGATAGATAGATATCAAGCATCTAGCATACATGCATACATGCATACATGCATACATGCATACATAGGGTGGAGAACTTTTCATGTTTTTATTATTTTACATGAATATTAATCAGATGTCAGAGGTACACCTGTTAAACCTCTCTGTTCCATTGATCCGTCTCTGAATGATGATCCAACCTCCTCCATCACTCATATCGCAGTAGACTCTGACTGAACCAGGGCTGCCGTGGGGTTTGATTCTGTAGAAACCACTGGATTTGGAGCCAGACCTGAAGAGCTGGGAGCAGTCTGACACACACACACACACACACACACACACACACACACACACTCTGTATTTGCTACATCATCTGGTTCCTGTTACTGCAATATGAGACCTCAAACAAGATGATTTATGCTTAGTTTTCAAATGTTGTTTTCCAGTCCTGAGGCCGTGGCCCTGACCTGTGTACTGTGTGTCCTGGCTTTGGTTGGATCTGGCTGTGTCCTTGTTGCCAGGTTGGCTCTGCAGTAGGAGGAGCTCTTGTTTCTGAACCTGGTCCTTCAGAAGCTTCTCCTGTTCACGCAGACGAGCCACCTCCTCACGGCAACTGTCTGACGCCTACACACACACACACACGCACATTTGAATTGCTATAATTGTGAGGATCTTCACTTCTCATTCATTCCCTAACTCTAAGACAAAATATGCATAGAGTGGCACATGCATTGGAGAAAGATAGTAGTCCATGTAAACTACAGTATTTCTTCTACTTTTTAATTTGTTTCAATCAAATCACTATTATTTAATCTGTAAATTATTGGAACTTTATCTAAGGAGAGGTGGATCTCCTCACATGCTAAAGTACAAGAAATATTTCAAAATTTGGAAGCACTTTTGTATGCTATTAATCAGAAACAGTAAAATAATTGAAACACTGTGTCTCATAGATTATTACTCTTACCCTGACAGCAGGGTCATTTTTATTCAATTAACTTCATCCTCGCAAACCCTGCACTAATCTACATATCTTAAACCCAAGATCTAAGCCTAAAACTAATTGTTAAATAATATTTTGACATTTTGCGAAATACACTTATTTGCTTTTTTGTGAATGAATGAATGAAAATATTGCTACCACTTTCATATTCCAACAACAAGAGATAACACCCAGCCAGTTTCTTCAGTTTTTAAGTCATTACTTGCAATGTGGTGTTCACAGGTACTGAAATACAAGAACACCCTGACACTAATCACTATCACTATCACAATCTGTTCCTATTGCTGTTTAAACAGGGTGAATATTTAAATAGAAACTGAACTTGGACAGTAGATAGTGTGAAATCCACCGTTAATCACATTCACAGGAGTTACTCCCACAACTTTGAAAAGACTAAATTAATAAAGTAAAGATTCATAAAGTAAATTCATGCTCTCTCAACCATGTACACAAGGTGCTAATCAGACCTGCCTAAATTCATCGCAAAACTAATTTTAATGTTGTTAACAACAGCCATACATAAATATAGTGAATCATAACACATTTCCAGATAGAAAATAAAACGTGCATTAGCATACAAAAAATGAAGTCAAGAAGCTGATCTGTGTCTTAGAATTTTAAAGTATCAAAGCAGGCAAACTGACTCTTTGCAGAGTACATACATAGAGAGATTGGGAGCAAGCTGTGATGACCATCAGCCCTGTGAGCAGCAGCAGCAGGCCTTCCATCCTCTTCTTTTTGTACAAAACTACAAGATCAGAAG
>JAVQJF010030786.1:0-24577 GCA_036023855.1 Gadopsis marmoratus | reverse complement strand
GCACGGAGCCTCGGAGCCGGACTGGAAAATGTCCCTCAGCAGCGCCGCGCAGCCACAAAAAAATCCGGGAGGTTTGAAGGAAACAAACGCTGCCTGATCAGTCGCTAATAAACGGCTGCGTTTCTTCCATGAAACATAAACGAGGAAACACACACACACACACACACACACACAGCTGATCCCTGGGCGCTTTGTTCTTCCACTCTTTCCAAAAAGTTTACGCCTGGACGGCAGCAGCCACCACCGCGGTGCGGACGGGATGTTCGCTCCACGGACCCTTCAGAGGGAGCGTGGATCAAGTGACCAGGTGCAGGTGTTGGGAAGAGTGTCCGCCCTGCTGTCCTCTCCCTTCTGTTCTGCCCCCACCCAGCCTCCCCTCTCCCCACTCCTGTTGGCCCACAGCAGCATTGGACCAAACCTCTTGGTGCACCATATGGGTATGATTAACCCTGTCGCTGCTGGTGCGTTCAGCCCACTGCTACACTCACTGTTTCAGTTGTTAGTCTGTGTCAGTTCAGTAGTTAGCCCTGCTGGCGGCTGAGTAACTCACTGAAATACAGCCGCTGTTTAATATGAATGGTTTTCTCGGGCCGCAGATTGTTCTTATACACGATGCAGGGGCTGAAATTCACTGTTAAACAGGAGCCACTTGGGTAATGTCACCATCACTGCCCAGCTCTACATGAGAGCCAGGTCAGACCCCCCCCTCAAAAAAAATAATTCCTGGGATTCCTCCATGGCTGGTTCCAGCGCTCATGACAACGGTGACAAAGCAACCAGAAGGGTGGGGGGGACTGGATGTAAAGGACATCCATCCTTTTAACAGAGCCTTGAGCTTGAAATTAAAACAGCTTTCAGAGCCGCTCTCATCATTACTGGCTTTGTGGTTCGCTCTGACGCAGCACGGCGCACTGAAGACACAAAAGCGCAGGGAGAATGTGAGCTAAGCCACGGCCCTGCGAGACAGTAAGGGAGGATGAGCACATGAGGCAACGTGGTGTGTGAGCGTGTAAAAGGTCACAGTTCCTGTCCAGCCCCAGAAAGTTTTAATTCTAACTTTATGAATGTATCTTTCATGCACACTCTCGGGTTTGATTCATCGTCACAGGGGATGTAAGCACCTTATCTCAAGTTGGGGATCAGCCAGGTGGGACTTGCAGGCAGTGGCGTGTCAACATGTGTCCAGGAGGGGAGTCTTTGCCTCCCGCCCCGCCGGACACATCCCTGTGTTTCCAGCTGAGGAAATGAGTCATGAGTGTGTGCCGAGTTCAGGTTTCCTTGTGCTCTTGGCCTTGGACACCGGTGGCTCTTGGCCATGGACACCGGTGCACTGACCAGCTCCCACCGCTTCACAAGCACCTCTCAACAACGTCATGCATATCTCTTACTGTGGCATCCTGCAGTCTTATCTGACCAGCATGCGCCCACTATGCTGCCTCAACTCGCTACAGAGATAGCAACAGCTCTTCACTCACCAGCGGAATGGGTTTTATTTTTATTTTTTATTTTTTGCTCTGTGTACATGAATCCAAGGAGCAGGAAATAGTGGCCCAACAGGCCATTTACCTCCAGCATGATGGATGGATTTTGTATCGTGGAGACAGACAGCGTGGATGAGAAAACAAACACGGAGTCTGCCTTTCTGCTCCACAAAAAGCTCTGTCAGGAGGATCGTCCCATCTAATGGATAGGTAATGTGAAATGTGTAGACCTGTAGGCCAACCAAAGGCTCCGGATGAATCCTGGGCCTTCAGACACATCAATCATGACAAGTCTAGGTGCAGAGTATTGTTCCCTCGAGGAAAAACAACCCATTATTTGACCAACTGATGGTCTTTCCAACAGTATATTGACGGATTGAAGAGTGTCTGAACATGCCTGCAACAGAGAGGCAAGTCCAGGGCATCGCCGATGCATTTTGAGATGGAGTACCATGACCCTGAGAGGAAATTATAGGGTGGAGAAAATAAAGGCACAATATTCCCCAGGATTATTTGCTCAGCTTCCAACCACAGCACTTCTCACGTGGCGGTGCAAGTCTCCTAATAATTATCTTACATGTCATGTTACAAAAATAAAAATAAGCATAAAGGGAACAGGTGCTGTGTGACATCCACGAACTTCACACACCATCGATTATCAAAGGGGAGCTACGTTTGAAAAACATCTTTGACCTAAATGGCGCACACGTGGCACATTCCAGTCGCAGCCTGCTCGCCTCGCACTGCACTGGAAGTGAGGCGATTGCAGGTTTTTTCGTTTCTTTTTATTTCGCTGTTACACTGTACAGGCATACTGTAGCTGCAGCTTCCCTGAGATGGAGCACCGTCTGCAGTCGTCCAACATGCCACGTGTCCACCGGGCCAGCCAGCCAGCCAGCCAGCCACCATCTGCCTTCAAGACAAGACTGGCACTCTCCCTCGCTATAAAATGCAGCTGGGAGAGTCAACAGCTGTTGAAGAAGAGCTGCTTCCAAATAACAAGGGGCGGGTGTACGGAGGGGGTTACTGTACATGAAAAGGAGGATAGTGAGGATGAGTGAAAGTACAGTGGTTGTGCATTTAAAGGTAAATCTGTCAGCGCTCCTGCAAGAGCCTTCGGTAATAGCCGGTTAATGGTTACGTTTCCCAGTTCCAAAACTGTCCAAAATGTTCCTTTGTTTTGAGTACGTGCGACTTCAGCTCCATCTTGACCTCCACAACAGACATTGTTTGTGCTCAGAGAATCAGTGAATAAATCTGCCACGCTGGAACAAAAAAGTGAGCGCAGGCTAGCGTGCACGTGGCTCTCTGTTTGGCAGACAAATTTGCATGCCAGCATACATGTATGCAGTGTGTGCATGCAAACATGGGATCCACACACACACACACACTTGCTCTGCTGCTTCAATTAAAATGAAAACGATTTCTCTTATCTCCCTCCACATCCTTCCTCTCTCCCCCCTTTGCTCACATCCTTGCGACGCCGGACTCCAGGTGAATTTCAATGTCAAAGACGCGAAGGTAACGCAAGCGCTGCAATCTGTTCGCTCTGTCAAGTGGTTGTGTGTGTGTTGGTGTGCGCGGCCACTTGTGCGCGTGTGCGTTCTGTATGTGCAATGTGATTGGTGGGGGGTAGGCCTATTCATCTGTCTGGTGTGATCCTGGCTCTCTGTAACTGGGCCCAGGCGTGAGTATGCACTCTGTGATCTCCCAGATAAGAGTCATCCATCTGCTGTGTGTATCTGTCAGGGCCCAGGCAGCTCCGCTTATCGCCACACTCATCCATTTCCTTCAGTAATACTCACTCTGTTCTCTTTTCTCATCCCTCCCTGCTTTCCCCTCCGCACAGTCCTGTGCTTAATCTTGATTAGCTGACAAGCAGACAATCACACGTGCGTGCGCCGTGCTGCTGAAAGCCTGCAAGTATGCATGTGACGTGCAGCTTCTGCAAATAAGCATGCATGCAAGGAGGTGCGTAGAAGAATCCAAGCTTTCACAAACAAGCCTACGAGCATGCAGACATGTGCCGGATCACACACAAACACACAGGTAGTTGGTATTCAGGGGCCCCACCTCAACCTATCAGATTACCTACTATAGAGGTGCCTCAGAGAGCAGCCCAGGGCCCTTTGTCTTGTACACATACACAGGAAAAATTATTCTTCCCAACATCAATCACACACCACATGAGAATGAGCTGCTGTGTATTATCTTTTTAAATTTTCATTGAATGAGTCTGAGTAGCAGATTCCGAGAGGAACTACTTTTTGAAACGTGAGAGCGTGAAGCAGCATGACAAGATGAATTGTGTACAGTAGCTACAGCGGCTCAACCCATGGGAGTGTAGTTTACACTGGGGAATCCATTTAGGCTTTTGCCACCCCATACATAACAAAGGCTTCACAAGCATCCCTCAGACCACAAAGCAGCCCGAGGATAGCTTTGTTGTCCCAGCGATCTGTGCTTAGTTTGTCACGATCAATATTGTAGGATCCAAAACCCCATTATTAATTCATAGTCATAAAAACATGTTGTGCTGTGAGGGGGGCTGAGTAAAGCTGCTTCAAAGAGGAGACAAACAGTGTTTCACATGGGATCACTTCATGGGGTATAACGTGTTTCCATCATCAGTATTAATAGTATATGCCCACCCTAGACTGCATACCCTGGGTGCTGCTGGGCCTTCAGCGGGACAGGTTTTTGCTGGTGGAATATTTATAGCTGTGCATTAAAAGTGGAATCAAGGGGTTTAAGTGTACCATTGCAACACCGCTGCTGTTCCTTTGTCTGGGCCTGTCCAAAAATGTCTTGCCCGGGGCTATTTGCAGTGCTACATTCAAAATGTCAGATATCACACGCTGCCGCCATATCAGAGGTCGGATACATTAGAGAACAGCTGTATATCAGTAGGCTTTCTTTGATTCTTCTCTTCAAGAAGTTCATGTTGTGGCCAAGCATACCAGAGATGTGAATTTCACATCAACATGGCAGACACGTATGCTGTTAGTAGTTCTTACGATCTGAGACCGTTGAGGCGAGATTTAACCATTTCTCACTCGCGCCCACCTGAAAGCTTAAATACCGGCATTAAGTGCACTATAATGTACTGTATTCAACCATAACCAAATTTAAACACCTACTCTAACAAGATGTGTGACAATAATCTGAGCTACGCTGCCATCTTGTGGTGCTCTAATGCAGATTCCAGCGCAGTGCCGAGCGAGCTCACTGTGCAGACAATACAGAAATGTAGTTTGCTTTTGTCATACAATGTTACTTGCGTAATGTAAAGCACAACAGACAGCAAGGTGAAACAACTTCCTATTTTATTAGGTCTGAGTCAAAAGGTGGACATTTATCTTTAAGCAAACAAAATTAACCAAAGCAAGAAACAGTAGGTATCTTTAAACTACAGTGTTCTATAAAACACAGCACACAAAATATAACTTTCTGATCATGTTTATGAAAAAACTCCAGATTATTGGATACATTTATCCATGGATTAAACACATGTACTTGTCTCATCCAAAAGACAACGCTGAAATATTATTTACAGGTCATTGCTAAGAAAAGTAAGCAAATACAAATACTAGTTTTGTTACAGTGCACCCCATAATGCTGCAGTGAATTTAACGACATTTACCGACACTGTGCACAGAAAAAGCCTTGTAAGTAATGTAATCATCCTGCCTTACATTTCATGCTCACAGGCATGCCATGATTTGGACGTGTAGAAAAAAAACAATGTAATAAATACCATCTTTTTAAAAAGAAGATAAACAGATAAACATATTACACCTAAACAAATCTTAAAATGTTCCTAGAAAGCAAGTTCAAATCTAAACAAAAGAAAAATACAAAACTCGGCTACTTATTGTAGGAGGGCGTTACCAAAAACGTAGGAATCCACAGAAACATTGGTCAAACTACGCAATGATTTTAAACATTGGAGATTGTTTACAGGTTGTTTAGAGGTTGTTAACAGGGGTGGACGTTGGTGTTTAACAAGACTGAACATATAGATGGAGAAGGAAGAACACAGGTAGCATATCAAAACAATATTTGTTCCTATTTACTACAGTAGAGTACACGTTTCCTTATACACAGCCAACAATAACCAGAGAGTGGAAATGTTTGAAAATCAGTAAGGTTCTTTCAATAAAACTACCACCATGATCATCCCTGAGAACAAATTTTGGTTCAGTACTCTGTGCATCTGAAATGTACTGTCGTATCAATTTAGCTCGTGACACGTTTGCCCTGTCACATGTCAGTCCTAAAAACAGCCAAAACTATGCCTTGAAATGACCACTAATAATGCCACTGAAGGTTTCTGCGTTATATGTTTGAAGAATTTGCGATGCAAAACGTTACGCCAGCAAGTAGCGGCAATCCAAATCACACCGACACGCGCGCGCGGGTGTGTGTGTGTGTGTGTGTGTGTGTGTACGTACGTGTAGGCTGTCATATGACTTGTATGAACGGACTGGCACCTGTTTAGAAAAAAACATTTTGCAAAACGTGAGTACATCAGAATACACAGTACTGACTGTATAAAATAGAGGGGAAAACATGCTGCCTTGGCTTCATTATTATAGTTAACCCTGATTTAAGATGTTTCTATGTAGTTTTTATTTTCTGTGCATAAAAATAACAATAAATTGCTCTGGTACTCTTCACCAAACCAGGCATCCTCTTCGTCTTCCTGGTCTCTGGTCCCTTGATGACTCGCCTTCTTCATTGACAAATATCTCCCTCCTCTTCTTGACTTCTTTTCAAGCCTCCTCCTCTTCCTGCTCGCTGTCATCAGAGCCTACAGGATAAAAGTAAGACGGTTATAATTTCAGGGGATCCTTGCCGATATGAAACGTGATAACTACGTGGTAACTGCACCCCAAACTCTTAGTTTAGCCTTAATGCAAAGCATTAAATGCAGCATACCATAATAAAAGGGTAGAATATTTCAAAAACAAGATGACATGCCACCCCACAGGTTCCCACCCCCACCAGGGGTGAACTGTCTTACCGTCAATCACAATTTCTCCACCATCCTCCTCCTCCCCCTCCTCCTCTGGGCTCTCATCTGAGGAGGAGATATTTCCTGTCTATTCAGTTTAGCCTGCATTACCCAGACATGTATGTTACAGCTACAACACAAGACAGTCAACATGATGCTGCAACAAACACAGCGGATTTCAAAATACAATCATGTTACAACAGCTGCGTGCTGACATCCAGTCTCAAAATATGCTAAAATAAGATAAAAAATACAAAATGATCTATATAAAATCTAATTTATTGTGAAAGGTGTACCTGCATTATTATTATTAATTAATAAGTGGTCACTGTACCCCAACCAGCCCTGTGGACCAGTAGGGTTTTAGCGGTCTTTAGAAGTTCTACTTTCGCACTGACCAGCGCTTTGCCCCCTTTCCTCCTCCTCCTCCTCTTCCTCCTCGGGCTCCTCTTCCTCCTCCCTACTGCGGCCTTGTTCTGCCTCACCAGCTTCCTCACCGGGCTCGTCATCCGAGTCGGAGATCACCACACAGTCATCTCCATTACCGTTGTCAGCTGCTCGTGCCGTGCTGCCACCGCTGGGGGAAAATAAATACGCACACAGAAATTTGTGTCAACAGTACACACGCATTGATTTGGTATGTGTCATACCTGGTATTACCAGCAGGAAAGAAATATCATATCAGGAAACTGTTAAAAGTTTACACATGAACTATAATTTCAAGGCCCCGAGGATGAGAATATTTCTGCAATGTAAAGCTTAGTAACTGGTTTGTCCACTAACACATTACACTTATGTGTCTGTGGCTGGAACACACACACACAAGTCTTACCTGCCGTTCTCCCTCGGTTCCCAGAGTGGAGTGAGGTAGTATCTCAGAGGGTCTCTGTACAGGTCATCCTTAAGTATCTAAACACCAACGCAGAGGTCCTTTCAGTTCAACACGTTTGGAAACATGTACTCTCTAAAGTGTTTTAATACACCATGTATACCCCCGCTAATCTGAAACAGCGGTTTGAGTATCATCGCGGTTTGATAAATTAATGATTAAAACTGAGCATTTACAAGACTTTGTATCATGTACACATAACGTAGAATTGCTTGACAAATTACCTATTTGACTGCAAAACTGAATGTGTGCATATCCCTGAATCATTTTAGCTCATTATAAAACTGGCAAGAAAGCTGAATAAATTAAGAAGAAATGACATTTTGTTGAACCATTCAGTCTTGAACACATCTGGCACATAATGACTGTAATTAATGGTTGTCTAGCGGGTTAAATTGTTACAAAAATATCATCAAAACACTGAAAAAGAGATGCAGGGTTGGTAGGTCTGTAGACATGTCATCATAGTGACCCTTGTTAACAAGTCTCCAAAGGTGGCAGAGTTAATTCCATACTCGATTGGCTAATCTCATGATGTTTGTCAGTATGAAGGTGCAGCCAGCTGTACCTGTGCTACATCATCTTGCCCTGGGTTGCTATGGTCACTGAACCAGCTGAAAAAGGTCTGGTAGACCCCACGTGACGATTTCCTGGGTTCACTGTGGGCTGTCAGGTTCTGTCCACGATGCCACAGGATTGGGTTGGAGAATGACATAGGAGATCCTGAAACATGAGCAGCCGGGGTTAGAAGGCGATACCGAAATTTAATGGCCAGGTAGCCTCACAATACGATCAATACTCATCTTTAGATTAGATGAAGATTTAACTTGAGCAACCCCTGAACCGCTTGACATCACAAACAAGTGCTTGACGTGACGTTTGTGTGATAAAAATCTTCCAGTGATCATTTCCACAATGCGATGCAACAGCAATGCCATACTAAATTTGTGAAATGTTATAATACAACATTTTTGTTGCCACTGTGACAGATTTTAATGCAATCACTTGTGATGGTTTATGAAATTGCATTGTTTGAAAAGATGTTTTCCATATCCTATCCGTTCATAGTTATATACATAAAAAAACAAAAAAAAACAATAGTGTCACACTGTAGCATTATCTGCACAGCTGCAGTGTTTGCTCATCGTGGGTGTGAAGTTGTCAAGTGCATTGAACTTTGGGGATTCCTGGCTCGTCACTCGCAGCACTTTTCAATGTGTTTCGATTGGTCTTTTTATTCCTACAATATGACAGAATGTACCTTGTTTGAAAGTTTATGTTTCAGATTGGTTTGCTCCCCCCCCCCATACCAAATGAAAAACAAAAATGTACGTGGAAAATGACAATATTATGGTACCAATATATCATGGACATTATCACCAAGCTCTACACGATGCAAAGTCCATGGCTTTGTATCGTAACACTGTGCATTCATTATGCACTACGCCTTGACGTAATCACCACATGCTTATTTCTACCTCCCATCCCAAGGTGCAGCTCCTTCATGATTATGTTGTTCTGGAAGTACGGGTTCCGTCTGAAGTGGAAACGGATCCTGTAGCCCAGTTTATTATTCTTGAAGGACTCGATCTGAAAAAGACATGAGGAAATGTCCGGAATTTGGTACGAGGCTCCAAAGATAGCCAGACTTTGCAAGAACTTTTCCTACCTCAAGATCCGTCATGTAACTAAGAGCATCTTCATCAGTCTCATCAATGTGAGCCGAGAGATGAGGATGGTTCAACAGCTGGCAAATCAAAGTTAAGAAAAAAAAACCCAACATGTTTATTTCAATTACCAAAAACACAACATACGAATGGGAAAGTAGGAAACTTTTCATCTTAAGGATACAGCTGTCACCCAGAATCCAGGAATAGTTTTTGTGATGGAGCTGCGCTGTTCCAGATGTGGACGCCGCTGACGACTAATCTTCAGCTCAAGCCGTTGGTGAAGCCGGGCGTTTTTCTTCTCAAGAGCTTCCAGTCTCATCTGTACCTGCGCCAGGAGAGCCACTGACTGTCTCATCTCTGGGGCCATCTTAACTGACACAATGGCACACTCCCCATCATCGTTGTCCTCGTTGTCTGATGGGAAAGAGGAGCTTGGAGTAGAGGAAGATCCAGATATGGATTCGTCGCCTTCATCTGCTTCTGGCACGTCATCTGCATCTTCTCTGTCAGTACTATGCACAGACGTGGAGCTATCTGCAGCAGCTGCCTGCGTTTTAGAGCCTGCTCTAGAGGACTGGTGGCCCCCACGTTGTTTGAATTTGCTCCCCTGTTTCACCACTTTAGCCTTTTCAGATGAGCAAGGAGTCTCTTGACTGTCTTCCCCGTCTCCTCCTGTGAGACTGGCAAGTGCTTCAGCAGCTGCTATGGCTGCCGAGTCCGACTGGTCCACAGGACTTGAGGGACGCTGCTTTGCTCCTACTGTCTTCTCTGTGTCAGCAGATCCATGTGCATCTGAGGGCTGTGGTTTTTCGGTGTTGCTGGCACCGCGACCGTCAGCACTGGAGTTGTTGACAGGCAGTGTACTTTCTGAACCCCGATCCCTCTGCACGGCAGCTGGTTCTCTCTCGCTGTCTTTGGACTGACCCCGGCTTCCAGCCATTTCTTTGCTTTCAGCTTCACTGTCTTTGCAACTTTCCGAAGCAGCCCCCGCATCGTTTGATGCGTCACTTACTTTTGTGGACTTGCTGGGAATCGTGGTGCCTTCATCGTGGTCGGGTGACGGACACCGTTTCCTCGACGCAGAGTCGGCGGACTGTTTGCAGTCCGTCAGTTCACTCATGCTAGCTAGCCAAATAGCTAACAAGCTACGTAGCCTGCAAGCTCAACTAAAACAAACTTAAATGCAATCGATTAAACCACCGAACCAGCTACTCAGATAACCGCCGGGACTCTGTTGCTCGGGTCGTAATGTAACCTACATTCTCAATGAAGCCAGAACAGGAAGCAGCTCTTCTATTTCTCCGCGGCCTTGCGGAACGTTAAAATTAGCAGGCTATTGCTAACGTTGGTTAGCTCACGTTACCCAATTCGTATGTCCTCGAAGTGATGGCCGCGCCACATTTTCACGAATAAAAGTCCATCAAGAAAGGCTCGGTACAAACAATCAAACCGTGCCGTGCTCTGCCGCCCTTAGCAAATAATCCGCGTTCTTTTTTATTAGTTTGTGTTTGCATTATTCGTTAGCTTACTACCCGTGCGCCGACGTGATAGAAAAACAATCCCCTGATTGGCTACGGGCACGCCGCGCTAAAACCTCTCCACCAATCATTTCCAAGGGTGTGTTCACATGGTGCTCCGCCTGCAGCCCCGCGGCTAACTGCGCAGCGAGCGTTGAGCGAGTGCAGCAGTCGGCGCATGTCGTCAGACAGTCCCAATGTCACCGACTGTAAAACATCCTTCATGCGTCCACCCGGCAACACAAGGCGGACTGTACACTACACGACAGGATCACAGCGCTTAACTTCATATCTGTGTGAACAGGCGACGTTAAAATGTCCGACATTTTTAATTGACGTGAAGCCAGGTTTTTTTTGTTTTGTTTTGGTAGATTACATTTGGAACTTGTTATGGATCTCTGCCATGTTTCTATAATACTTTAATAATACTTTAGATACTTTGAACCTTCAAAACACACACACACCTGACATGTTCACGTGAACTGGGACAACTGCCGTGACCTGGGATGGTGAAAAAGGCCGCCCGAACAACTCGGCTTTATTTAAGAGGAACATTATATCGTGCACATTTTTATTTTTAAATGGTTACATCGATTTATCGGTTCAGTCAGTCATCGATTCGTTAAATCATTATCTTAACAAACTGAATATAAACATGCACACGTATCAACAATATTAGCCTTAAAGACATTCTCTGACAGTCCTTTTTAATGTATACTGAGGATTGAACATGTGACTGGCTAAATAGGCCGATGTGATATTACTTTAATGTCCCATTTCCAGTTGTGGGCGTTTAGTCCGCCCGAACCAAATGGAACAAGGGGGGTGGTGGTCGCAGGATTATACCAATTTAAAAAGACACATTTGGGGGCACGGAGAGCGCTAAAATTAGAGCCTGCCCCTTCCCGCGACAGCAGCCAGAACAGCGGTGCATAAAGTCCCGTAAACCACAATGCGCTAATCACACGGGCGGTCAGCGAAGGCGCGCTTTCCCAGGCTGACGTTTAACGCCGCACGCTGCCCGGAGACGCGCCGTGCGTAACGCAGGCGCCGCGCTGGACCCGCACCGGCCACAGCTGCGCAGGTCATAATATTTGGAAGTGTGCGGTTTGTTTTTGTTTTTTTTGTTGTTGTTTTTTTGGGTGCCGCCACGCCGCATGTAGGCTGCTCCGTCCTGACTCCGCACAGCTTCACGCGTGTGTTTACTTCTCGCAAGCATGTCTTTTCTAACCATACCATGTCAAGCGGGCCTTTTCACCGCGATCAGAGCCGGCAAGTCAGCCGAGGAGGCAGAGGTAGACGAGGATAATACTAATAATAATGATGAGGAGGATGAGGAGGAGGAGGAGGAGGAGGAGGAGGACGACGAGACCGAGGACGTCCGCCTCATCCCAAGGTGCTCCCCGGTGCCCAGGAAGCGAGGCCAGTCCATCCACGATGAGACCGCAGAGTACATGCGGATCCACTTGGCGCTGTCTGGCGGAAAGCGAGTGTCGTTCGCCGACACCACCGGTGGGGACCTGGTGGACGTGAAGGAGTTCGTCGCCTTCGATTCGGACGAGGAGGACGGCAGCGCAAGGTGGGAGGAAGAGGAGGCGAAGTATCGGAAGTCCGAGCGGGAGGCGACCTACCAAGTGCACCTCGAGTTCGGCGCGCCCGCCGAGAGCGCCCTGCGCCGGGCGGTGCACGCTCACAAGGTGGAGGTGGAGCGCGTGACCCCGGTGGAGGATGAGCCGCTCGCCTTCGGCGGGGTGATACGGGTCCTGAACGTCTCCTTCCACAAAGCAGTTTATATCAGGTCGACCATGGACAACTGGGCCACTCACTTTGACCACCCAGCAGAGTACGTCCAGGGATCCCACGACGGGGACACCGATCAGTTCTCCTTCAAGCTGTCTTTCGCGCCACCTTACGTCACACACGGCTCGCGCATTGAGTTCGTGGTTCGCTATGAGACGTCCGAGGGCGATTACTGGGCCAATAACGCCTCCATCAACTATGTGGCGACGCTGCACCTGACCTATGAAGGTGATTCCGCTCCGGCAAACGTCGACGTGCAACAGATGAGAGGTATCCTGAAACCTCCGAAAGCTCACAGGTAAAATGTCCTGCCAGCTGTGGCCTGCTGTTCTGCCCACTGTCTGCCTGAGATTCCTTTGACCCCCTGACCTGCACGGATTGAGCCGCTTGCCAGGTGTCCAACCTAATAATCAAAGGGAAAGATTGCACACAGACGGTCCTGGGGGATCAAACCTTCAGGCCCAGGTCACCAATGAATGGCCTCACTTTGGCCTAGATTCCATATTAGCCGTCAAGTCACAAGGAGGCTGATGTAAACAAAGTCACAGAAGCACTCGTCACTTGTGCAACAGCTGCAGAGGTCCAGTTGCCTGCTAATTCCTTCTGAGTTTTTGTGCAGTGGGCATTCAGCTTTATTCAGTAGGTCTGCCTGGAGACCACATTTGGCACAGCAAGAACTCTAAAGAGACACAGTCTGTTGCATAATGAGAGCACAAGGCTGAGTATCAAAGCTGCCTATTTGGTAAGTGTTCATAAGGTTAGTTTGTGGCTGGTTTTACTCTTTACACTCTTCACTTCAGTCTGCAGGGAGAGATGGAAAGCGTTTTGGAGAGCGTACACTACACCCCCCCCTTCCCTCCCTCAGAATGCCAATCATCCAGTGGTGTGTAAGGGCGATCAAAATAGGCAAAGGGCAGGTGTCGTTTTCAGGCCTTGCATTAAATTTACCTCTGACCTTTTCTATCAGAGTCATGGGGGAGCAGCGCAATTTCAATGGAACGGATTGGCCTCCTTCCCTCGGATATCTCTTTCACTCCATTAAAGCCAAGTGATCCCCGAGAGGAAGATTTAAACGCCTGGTGTATTGTTAACATCAACATGGAAAGTGTGTGCTGAATCTCACAGTGCGCGGTGACGGAGGTAGAGAGAGGAGACGGCAGGGAAGAGGCCGCGAGCTTATACGGACCCATGAAAGGAGCAAACGGTATAAACTGATGCCGTTGTCATGTAGGTCGTCGTTGACGTAGCTGTTTGGAAGTAGGAAGGGGCCAGGTGGGTAGTTGGGCGTGGATGAGTCACCGATTTAAAAAAGGGGGTGTTTGGGGAGGAGAAACCATACCAGCAGCCCCACCATAACAACCATTATACGTAGATTCATTAGGTGCTTTGAAGTTCACCGAAAATTGGATTTTAACACATTAACAAGGCAGCCAGTGGGAGGAAAGGTGACTATGAAATGAGTGTAGACACGAGAATATGTTACTTATTGTATGTTAACACCAGTTACGCATACAGTAGGTTACACATGCCTTTAGGTTCTACTTAACTGAAGTGTACCCACGTCGGGTAAATATAGATATCACATGTTAATGCCATGGATCTGATGGTGAAAAATGAGACCAGAGCAGCAGCAATGCTATTTTTCTATTTCACTGTCATCTGCCTGTGATCGCCAAGTGGTGAGGTTGCCGGGTTTTGCCTCAGCCTTATTCTTTTTTGAGGCAACTCCCTGCTGAGTCAGTCTGGAGTTGAGCAACGTGACCCGGGCCAAACGGGGCCACGTCTCCGGATCAGGCTCAATTAGGGCTAACAGATTTAGTTATGTTAACTGTATCTAAATCAGCCTTTAGATATTTTATATACTATACATAGACCAACGCACACACCTGCCCACACAATCGCACTGAACCCTGTTTTTGTTTCTGCAATATCAGAATGAACGATGGAGAGCGAAGAAGAGAGAGGAAGAATTTCCCGTGCTATTGTGATTATTGTTGACGATTCGGTGCTTTCCTTAACAGCTTGAAAAACGTGTTTAAAAAGTTAACAGGGTGTGCAGAGCTCAGCACATGCTGGCTTCACGTCACCAGGCAAGTGTAACGCAAAGAGGCTCTGTTAGATTTGAAATAAGCCCAGCTGATATAAAACTGGAAGTGCAACAAGCATAAGGAGTATGAACAGCTTTTGCAGCTCCTGTCACATGCCCATCACACGTCTTGACCTTTATTTCATTTGGCATCCTTTGCAGGACTCTTGGCAATGTTGCACCTCACCTCTTTCAACACAGGTGCCTTCTCCCAGAAATATTTTGCTTCAATATTTTGATCAACTCTCCTGTCAATTTATACATATTTTTGTATATATATATATACACTCACCGATCAGCCATAACATTATGACCGTTCTGCAGCTACGCAGCACCATGTGCAACAAACTGTGATGCCCTGTGTGTTCTGACACCTTTCTATCAGAACCAGCATTAACTGTTTCAGCAGTTTGAGCTACAGAAGCTCTTCTGTTGGATCGGACCACACGGGCCAGCCTTCACTCCCCACGCGCATCAGTGAGCTTTGGCCGTCCATGACCTTCACCGGTTCACCGGTTTCCCTTCCTTGGACCACTTTGGTAGGTACTGACCCCTGCAGACCGGGAACACCCCACAAGAGCTGCAGTGTTAGAGATGCTCTGACCCAGTCGTCTAGCCATCACAGTTTGGCCCTTGTGTCAAAGTCGCTCACATCCTAACTCTTGCACATTTTTCCTGCTTCAACACATCAACTTGGAGGACAAAATATTCACTTGCTGCCTAATATATCCCCCCCACTGACAGGTGCCATGGTAACCAGATAATCAACGTTCTCCACTTTACCTGTCAGTGGTCATAATGTTATGGCTGATCGGTGTGTATTTATATATATATATATCCAGTAATTACTGTCACTGGAAACATCAACTTCAGTATGGGCTGACATTGTGCTTGAACCTTTCAGTGACCTTTACCCTCAGTCCACAATATCTCACTCAGTAATTTCCCTCCTCACCATCTATTTTAACGAAAGGTCTGATGAGATGGGTCATTGCTGAGGCTTTTGGCTTGAAAACACTCTGCTCAGCCGGTGCAGCAGTTCAGAATGAGTGTACAAAAATGTACAATACAATTAAAATGGCCAGCTCAGCACATTAACAGCTGAACTGCATCAGCAACTATTAACCGAAACAGGTGTTGATGGTGTATGGCCACCTTCGTCTGCCATTTTGAATGTGCTTTCTTTATACATTTACTATTATTACTATTATTATTAGCAGTCAAATCTCGGGGTCCAAATTGATGTTCTTTCTCTTCATACATGGTCACTGCTCTGTCAGCTGATGCCTTTTATAGCCCAAAAATGAGTCTAAATACAAAACTGTCTGAACAGTCTTGTGGAGGATTTGGCCTCACAGCCACGGTAATCAAATGGACATTGACTTGTCTTGTTGTCCATCCTCAGCTGCAAACTGATCATATGTAATTATTTTAATTTAAAAAATCTCCCCTACCGCGCATCTGCCCACATTTCAACCAGTACGCCACTGTCTGAAGATGCCTCTATACGCTATACAGTAGATCTGTGTGTAAAGTGTAAAATCATGTAGACTTTTTTAAAGAGTGTGCCATTGTCTTACAAAGCAAATGTCTCTCTTTTCTTTCAGTGTGAATGATGATTTTGATTCAGAGGATGAGCAGGAAGTGGAAGAAGGTACAGTATGAATACGGTCGTCACTGTCGACATATCGATTCACTATCTGAGAAAGAGAAGACATAAATAATTATTTATATAATGTATGAGCATTTCTGCTGGTATTGCGTAGGATGAAGAGTTGATCAGTTCACTTAAAGCGGTATATTGCACGACCATAAAGTTGGGGCACTCACGAGAGACAGATTACAAAATGACAGGTGACAGTTGTTGCGGCAGAATCTGAGATGTCCAGCTCCAGAAATGCTGGACCCTACGTTTCCCATAGTGCATAGTGTGTATAGTGTAGTGTCTTTCATTGGACTCCCCCTACCTCCTGCTGTACATGCCCACTTCTTTTACACCCCACACCTCCAGTATGCGATGCAGCCTTTGTGTCATAAACTTTAAGTCTCAAGCAGAAACAGAGATTACCTTGATGATGACATCTTCGATCAGATATGAGGTACACAAGACAAAACACATCATCTGTGGAGTGCCCCTATAATTACACACATACTGTAGTTAACAAAAACGCTGATTAAACAAGCGTATTGCTTTTTCTCTATTCACACTATTCAGGCTCTCACAACCTAATGATCTATTTTGCATCAGCAGAACAAGCAGGGACCTCCAGGTCAGGACCTGTCAGGTCTACATCTGTCTGCCCGGTCATCGTACAGCCGGAGATTGACATAGAGGTAAGGGTAAAATATGGAGAATGGGAAAGAAAGGTACGGCTTTAATTGAATAAATTATTAGCTAACAGGAGGGTTCATCTGGGTTATTTCCTTTATGAACTTTCTATGACCTGCAAAAGTCGGAAATAGTCACATTAATTAATTAATCACATTAATCACTCGTCAATAGAGGACACACATTTAGCTAATTACATGTGGTGTTATTGTTCAAATTGTCTTGATTTGCATGCAGTTGTTGACACATTCCCATTTAACAGGTAAGCAGGCTGAGTGCTTTATCCCTTTATGCGAGCCATGTGTCTAATGAAACATAACAAACATTCCTGTTCAACTTTTAAAGCGTATCATCACTGGCTTGGTTGTTTATATTGTTCACAGCTCATTGAAGCTTCAGCAACAACTTAGGTAAAGACTCGCTTCCCACCCCTGCAGCACGAATACTGTATGCTGTATACTCCTCTTCACCTTCTCGTTGACATCATATGTCGATGCATGCTGCTCATGTTGCACATGTTTAATTTGATTTCATGTCTTTTTTTTTTGTTTCAACTGATTCCGAACACTAACATTCATTCACACCATGTGCAGTCACGTCTAATACCATGTACGCTAACATTATTCATGATTGTGTCCAATCTCCTCTATTAATGTGCCGTTGTCAAGGTGTTTATATTTAATTGTTTGCATTGAAATGGTACTGAAACTCATTTCAGAAAACGCAGTGTTGCACAAGTACTGTGACCCTGGTGTTATATTACAGGAATGGGGTGACATTTTGAGAAATGCACTTACTCACTTTCTTGCAGAGAGATTGAGGAGAAGATTGATGCAGATCGTATATCCGTCCGTTAAATATGAAGCTAGAATGAGAAGATGGTTAGCAAGCATGAAGACTTAAAGCAGGAGAAACAATGCACCAACACCTCTACAGCTCACTAATTAACACATTATACCTTGTTTGTTTTATCTGTACCAAAGTTTTTACGCTCTGGGCTGAGAGCAGTGACTCTCTGGAGTCTCCTCTTTCAGTCTGTATGCTAAGCTAAGCTAACCTTCTCCTATTAAATGAACAGACGTGAGAGGGGTATCCATCTTCTCATCTAACTCTTGGCAAGAAAGCAAATAAGCGTATTTCCCAATATGACAAACTATTCATGATTGCTCAATACAATGTAGGCGACTTTCTATCCTACATTAGCATTTCAGGTAGACAAAAGCAGATTCTGGAACAGTTTCATACATAAAACATATCAGACTGGAAGAAATGTGTATTTCAGAAAAAGTGGGACTTACAGTCAGTCGGCATAACACTGATTAAACTACCTCAGACTTCCCAGAGTAGAACAATGTATGACACTCCACCTCCTAACATAATAACATGATAACATGTGATACTGTATCTCACTGATACTACAAATAAATCTGTCAGGCATGTACTCATCCAGCTCATCTTAATCTTTGTTTTACATGCATGTTGTCCCCCTTTGAGTGATCGTTAAAATGAAAGGTGAACCAGTCGACTGCTGTATGAACATCAGCTCCTTCCAACTGGTAAATGGTTTCCTTACTCCACACGTCATCCGGCGTATTTTGAGAATCTAATTCAGGGGTTTTTAAGAGTTAAACAATCAAACTTTATCATTCATGACACAAAGTTTTGTGTCATAACTTTCAAGTTAAATGTTGTCAGTTTAATTGCCAGGATCCAGAGCCGTTTTAATTGTGCACTTGCTGAGCAGTCAGTTGTGTGCAAAAGTCTGGTTTCACTTCAGCTTTTTACTCATTTTGTGGCGCTATAAAGTCGTTTCTTAATAGTTGTCTCTCTGAAGGTGCTCTCCCGAGAGTATTTTGCATACAGTTATGAAGCACAGAATTCCAATAACGTAAATTGAAGCATACAGAATTATACATGTATGTTTTACTCAGTGTTTTTGTAATTCTGTGATGCATTGCCCTCAAAAAGGATACCAGGTCACAGCTGGATTTTCTCCTGGAAACATGAATAACAGGATGTTAAGTTTTAACATATTCATCTACACCTAACACATGCTCTGACTTAGCCCTTCTGTTATTTGTGTTTCATGTGCCTTTTTCTTGCACTTGGATGCTGTTTTAGTTACATCTCTGACCTTGTCTGTTTGTCACAGCAGCATCATAGCAGGCGAAGCTCTTTTCTAGATTATTAGCCATTTTCCTTTTTGAATAAAATCAAATGAAAATAGGGTTCTTTTAGGGATGGTGTTAGCTCCAGAGTCTGGTGCTGAAAGGAAATATGGACACTGGGTAAACCTGAAGATAAAATAATTATGATAAATTCCTTTGACTGTAATTTTCTTCTCCTTTGGATGCCTTTTGTGCTGTATGTAAGTATCTTTGGACCATCTCTTTACACCGCTCTGTACTCATGACAAGGAAAATCAAAGCATCAGAATGTACACGTTCAATCATTTTGAAAAGAATATGTCAGTCCTGTTCTGTTTGAATTTCCTCACCATTACAAAGTCAGCATGGGATCCATCTCACAGAAAAGCATTAGTATGCAGCAAAATGCTTTTCCTCTGTCTGTGTGCAATGATGTTAATATGGAATACAAATCTTTCCCCTTTGTCTTTATGCTCTCCTAGCTGTCACTGTTGTCTCACTGTTTTACTTTAACAGATTGCAGTTCACCCATCTGGTCCCTCTGTCCCACCCAACCAAGAGCTTCCATCTGTTGATGGCACACTGTCCGCTCACACTGTATCCCCAGGTGAACAATTCCCTTGTATGTCTCCCGAAACCACACTTCAAACTAATTCATCCTTTGTACTCTGTGCCAGCGAATCAGTCCAGCCAAATAAGGCACAGCCTTTACCCAGACTCCACTGTGAATTAGGCAACCAAACGTCAGAACAGCCCGTAGACAGTAGTCCATCTGCACTGCTGCCTGCTTCAACTCCTTCGCTACAACAAGAGTCGTGTCTAAGATCAGACAGCTCCCAGGCCTGCGGAGATGAATTCCCACCCTCAGAGGCCTCATACATGCATCTTCCTACCACAGAGATGTATGTGTGGCCAACAGCGGGAGAGGAAGGATCGACTGACAGCCCAGCCGGTCGTCCTTGTCTTGAACTGCCTGCTGAGTGTGTCTCTGGTCCCTGTGTCACTCAGCGCTTTGAGCGAGAGGTTGCAGTGGGATTGAGTGAATCTGTTGCAGGATTAGCAGAAAGTTCCACCAGGGCTGCAGCACATCACGAGGGCAGCACGCCTGCACTCTTGTCTCCCGTGGCAGCGAGTCAGGCATCTCTGGGAGCAGAAGGTGAAGCTCCACCACCACCTGAACTCGCAGAGAACCCCTCTGCGAGTACAGGTGTCACTGAGGTGAGCCAAACCTTAGCTCTTCAGTCTGTCTCAGCCTGGGAAGAGGAGGTAAATGCTTCCCAGATTTCCCCTGAGACATTGTTAGAGAGTCTACCAAACACGCTGTCAGAGGTGTCGGAGCTCCAGTCTGAGCATGACGTCAACAGGGATCTGATGCCATCCATCGTCTTTCTGAGTGGAGTTGTCTCCCTCTCGATAGTGTTGCAGGAGCCCAGTGCCCTCTTCGTCATCGGACTGCTTTTGGTCCTGCACCGTTTGTGATCATGCTACAAAGGTTCACTCTGACCTGTTGTCAAGTTAAGTGCCTTTTCATGATTCCAAAATAAGCCAACAAGGTAAAAAGAAAACAACAACACAAGTGTTCTGTTGAATTTGAGTACTGTGTGAGTTTTTAGATTAATATACATTTTCACCAAATGGTAAGACATGTTGTGTACAACTTGTGTGTATTTCCGTCCAGAGTCCAGTGCAAGGAGAAAGTAATTATATGCATTCTGTAATGGAATAGCAGTTAATTATTACTCCATTTCTACAACAACAGTATATTATCAGTGGTGTTTTGTAAGTGTTCTGTAATTACTTTTTTAGTAATTTAGGAGAGAGTGTATGTGGAGTTGTATTCTGATTTAGTCAATCAATACTATGATGCACTTAAATTCTTGTCAATGTAGCTTAGGTTGTTGTCTAACCAGACTTCCATGGTTTTAACTTTTGTGAATTCCACATGTTGTTATGTCTTTAATGAGAAAATAACAACATTACCTTAGTGGGACTTGTTATACAGATGGATTTTTGTTTACATAATTCAAAAGCAAGATGTGGTTTTGTGATGTAGTTTGCCTTAATGCCATAAAAAAGAGTAAACCTGATGACATGTAGTGAACATCAGTTTGAAATGGTTGCTGCTTGAGGGACAAAACATGTCCAGCGTGACACGTGCGAGCGATATTTCTCATTAGAGAACACCAGCCTCCTCAACGTCTCCTCACTATTTCAGATAAGTCTTCCCGCTGACTCTTTCTAGTAAACCCATATTGTTGTTGTTGCACAACACAACATTTTGTAGCACTGTTTTGACAGACTGAAGCACTGAATGACATGTTTGAAGTGATGGAGGTTTTTGCAGTGTATTGCCATTAAACATGTTCTTCACACCCTGCACTGCTACGCAACTTTGTTTGTTTCTTCTCCTTTTCATCCACTCTGCAGAAATAATGACAGTTTCGTGCACAGTAATGATGACACTGCAGCGCAGAGCAGAACATTTTGGAGAGGCCGACTGACACACCACTAAAATAACATCAGAGCCTTTAGCGCCTCTGTCTCCAGAGCGCATTCAGCTTTGCTTGACGTGGAAATACGCAGGCGGCAACATGAGCTGCAGATAGAAGCCAAAGGTCATGCATTGCATTGAAGTCATGGTGCCATGCTAGAGTAGAGAACACACTGGCCATTGAAAGCTGAGATCAGTGTTTGAAGGCTAACAATTCTCGGGAAACCTCAGAGGCCACACGATGAGATTAGTATTTCTGACAAAAGACAAAATCTTTATTCTTTGACCATTGGAGCCTTTAAGAGTTATATAAACTACTTCAGTGTTTCCCTGCTGAATTAATCTACTGTACGTTGTTTCAACTTTATTAACTTCAAAGCCACAAATGTACTTGGATGTCAGGTATCCTTTGGATTATGGCCTTAAAACGGAGTTATTAATCAGCGCACACTGGCATTTCATAGACTTGAGCAGGGCTAAGGGTGGGAGTGATTCATTTGTGTGATGGTCACATAGCTTGAGAGTGGAGTGTATTAAAAATTTAAGCAGACTTAGAACTGACCCAAGGAGGATAATCACTGTGAATTCTACAACAGAGAGTTACTTTGAAATAATGAGTGCCTTTTAAAACAGTGATTTCAAAGGAGGTTCTGTGAGTGATGTGATATTATTACCAAACAGCAGTTTTAACAGGGTTCTTTCTGTCTTAATGTGAAATCACTCTGAGGGGACGTTTAGTTCGTCCGAATGGAGCTATTTCATCAGTGGAAACAGTGAGTCGTACCAGCTTTTACTTAATAACACCTTTCCTGTTTATATCTTATGAAAACATTCCACTTTTAAAAGTGAACAAAGGCTTAAGAACCATACGTATTTCTCAATTTATAGAAATGAAAAAGACATCTTTTCAACATTTACATTCAATCCACAACTACATGGCAGCCTGCTGACAAGCCATCCTGTCAGTGGCGATCAGCTTACAGGGCATAAATGTTCTCTATGTAGTTTACTTCAATGGCGTTATATTCCTCTTTCTCGAATGCTTGTTCTTGGACTGTAAGTCTAAAGGTTATGTGGTCGATTGTTTCCTATCAGAAGAACACTTTTGGGGCATCTTGTTGGCCTAGTGGTCTACGATGCTGACCGTAATGTCCCTGTCCTTTGCTCCCATTTGGGGTTCTTTTGTTACGTCCCTCATATCCTGTCACCTCTCTGCTGTCTGGGATCAAATTAAATCTAAATTTGTAATTCAGAAATTGTCCATGTCCATAAAATTTTATTAATCCTAAAGAAATACTCAAAATGGCATACCTAGTATAAATATTCTATATACACATACAGGTAGTAGTGTATATACTGTAGTCAGGATGTACTTAAGCACGGAGGTGCTTTGAGCTAAATAACGTCAGCATGCTAACATGGTCGCACTGACAATGCTAAAATTTAGCAGGTACAACGTTGACCATGTTCACCATCTTGGTTTAGTTTGTTAGCATTCTAACATTTGCACCAAATCCAAAGTATCAGCTGAGGCCGATGGGAACCTCATCTTTAAATGTTGACCTGATGGTGGCGCTAGATGAAAGGTTAGGGGTTAAATGTTTAAATGTTCCAGTTTCATGGCAGTCCATCCATTAGTTGCGGAAACCGCAAATGTCAACCTCATGGTGGCGTTAGAGGGAAGGTCTGGAGAATGACTAAAATCTTCAGGCTTCATCCTCTGGGGGCCAAGAATGTTTGTACAAGATTGCATTTCAATCCAGTTATGTTTTGGATTTTCTTTACATATTTTATTTGTTTGTACCCTGAAGCACTTTGTAATTTTGCTTTAAAATCTTCTATATAAATAAAGTTATTATTATTATTATTATTATTATTGTTACAGTCATGGAGATATTTCAGTTTGGACCAAAGTGGTGGGACCCTAGAGCCACGGTGCCAGCATGGAAAATAAAAAATACATACACGATTAAACAAAATAGGATAAAATTAAATACAAAAAGAGTGTAAAGGGAAGTGCAAGGGTGGTGCCAGGAACCGGTTACAATGTTACAATTTACAAGCAGTAAATAAACTATAGGCAAAGGTAACGTGGAAATATAAAGCGCTTAAATAGAAAATGAAAACACTGTAATCTGTACTGGATGATGTTCTTGTGATTATTATTATTGTTAGGCTGCCATGCAAATTCGAGTCTAGTTATTTCATTCTGAAGAGAAAGGAGGCCCAGTATTCCTCCAGAGGGCCCAGGGCTCTTTGCTGCCGCCCTTCCGGGCCTGCCTGGACCATGTTGGGGTCCGGCCCTGTCACCAAGGGCAGGAGACCAATGGAAGGCGGCTCGTTGACAGCTGGAGCTGCTCGCTGTGTCCACAGCGGAGCGAACAGGCGCGTCACGCATGATGCCAGGGAGAGCCGGTTAGAATAAAACATCACATTTCAAGTCATGGCCCACAATACTGCACAGGTCCGCCTCTCTCTCTCTCTCTCTCTCTCTCTCTCTCTCTCACCCCTCTCTCGCCCCATCTCTCCGAATAAAACCGACGTTTTCCGCGAATGTGCGAGCAGCCTCCTTGCAAGCAGCCATAATTGGGATTATTCAGGAATAATTCGCCTAATCCAGCCGCGTTGTCTTTGTATTTCTTGGGTTGGGGTTTTGTTTATTCGTCATTTTTTTTTTATTTTAATTTTTTTTTTTTTAAATCGTGATCTCGACAGCGTTGGCGATGTGAACACCCCCCCCCCCTCCACCACCACCACCACCACCACCACCCCCCCGTGACATCGCTGGATTTGTCAGAAATGTATCTGTTCTGTCATGGAGGCTTTTTATTGTGGACTATAGAGATGTAGTCCACCTTCGCTGGACAGCAAAACAAAGACTCCATATTAACAGTTCGGGGTAAATACAATTCTTCTTTTGACTGAAAGATGGGGAAAAGGGACGTATCGAGGCTGTTGTCTGTGTGGACTAATTGTTCTGGTGCCACCAGCCAATATACACGCCAAGACGATGCATTTAGGGGATGCGCGATCTGTTTTTCCTCTCTAACGTTTGTGGGTGGGTTATTATAAGCATTGAAAATCTGACATCATTTTGGATATATGGACAGAACAAGATATATATATATATATATATATATATATATATAT